>JARJEC010142494.1:0-16395 GCA_030264575.1 Tachinus sp. AB-2021 | reverse complement strand
TATATATATATATAATATACTAATTTTCAACAAACAACCATTTAGATTTAAATTAAACAGTAACCGCCAAAAAGTTCTTTTATTATGCATTTCTCAGATGTGTCAATATTTATTTATCCTTCTTCAAATATACAAATATTACTTAGAAAATCGCGCCTTTCAAAGTTATCAAAAACTGGTTGTGCAATGTTTCAAAAGTTACACAATTTTTCAGTAACATTTTGTATTATTTGTTAAAGTCTAATAATAGTATTTATATTTGTTAGGTTTTGTCGAAGTTGAGACTAGTTAGTCTAAAAATTTGCCTACTATAAGTAGAGTGTCATTAATTATTTAACATAAACATAATAGAAAAATATTAGTCTTTAACAAACAATATAAAAATGCGGGTGCTTGGAACATACACAGTAGAAATATCACCTTTATTACATACATAACTACACTTCTTTAAACAAATTTCTATTAATCATCACATTACAAATTATTAAAAACAATAACAAAATTTTATTTTTCGTTGATCGTTAATTAATGTCAATACGAATTATTTTCTCTAAAAAAGAGTGCATTAATGAACATTAATTCACTCTTTTTTGTTACATAAGTCTTCTTAGGATTTTAACGGTGCTTTGTATTAAGTTGAGATATTTTAATTAGTTTACGTCAAGAATGTCAACGATATTTTGATAATTGTATAATTTTGTCACAAAATAAATTTAGATTTTCTGAATATTTTTAAGAAGCGATCAACGAAATAAGGCTTAGGCAGCCTTATACAAATGAATTTATAAATGCTACTTTTTGCCAGTGACGTTCATAGAGAATAAAATTACTAAAATTAAAATCGGACGTTGAGAGTAAAATTATTAATTTAATATTAATGTAATGGATAATAATAATAATAATGTATAATAAATAAAACGTTATAGTGTTTAAGATTTTTCCAAATATTCTTAACAAATCCAACTCATGTATTTTAATGATTGCCAGTGCGCTCGAGTGGTTTCCAAGCAACAAAATGTATGGTTAATGTTGCCATTCCAAAAGTACACAATTTTTGTAGAATTTTTTATTGGGTTGTGCTGGTGCTTAGTGGTTTATGTTGGAAAATTAAGATGTACAGTATAATTACAAGATTTTCAATTACAAGATCTTAAAGATTTCACACATAAAAAAATTAATATTAAAATTAAGTTCTGGTTTGAAAAAACTTAAAAAGAAAAAAATATGTTTTTTTACAAAAATAAAAGAAAAATACAATAAAAACCTTCCTAAAAATGTGAAACTTTAAATAATTGCATTTCCTGGATTTCAGAAAAAATGAATTTTCGAACAATCAATTACTTGAAATATTTAAAAAGGAATTTCATGAATATGGACTCACAGCTTTTAGTAAAGAATAAAAGAATCTGAAAAATATATATTAAAAAAAGTCTCCCATATTGTGCAGATTTTTTAGCAGCAATTACTGTTCACTGTATATAAGTGTCTGTAAAATACATAAATATACATTCTAAGTGACAACAGAAACAGATAGGGGCCCATATCTTTTTTTACTTACGAATATTGTCTTATGAAATTTTTATGGGTTAAAATACATCATAAGGCCCTTTGTTACCGTTAACAATTTGAAAAATATAATTTTCGGTTTAACCGGAAATAACAGCAATTTTATAATTTTAAATAAAACAACAAAAATATACCGGAATTTTTGCAAATTTTTATTTGTTACTTCATTTTACATATAAATGCCAATTTTCAGCGGTATTGGTAACATAACTTCATTTTTTAACATTTTCTTATGTATATTGTAAATAATAATTATTTATTATTTACAACTTAAATTTTTAAATGGAGCCTTAGTTGAATGGAGTAATGGCGTAGTAATTATTTAATAATCATAATATTCTCATTTTCTTATGTCGCAACTTTTTTAATACTTGTTCAAACCAAGTATTTTCTTGTGTCGATTACCGCATTTGATAAAAATAAGTTGCAACCTAATTATTAATTATGTCATTTATAAAAGCGTGCAAATCAATTAATTTTAAATAATGTAGCAAATTAATATTTATCCCAATAATCCCATTCTATTTAGATGTTGCTATACATTTTTTTTTAAGTTAATCTACATTTTTTTTCAAAGCGAGGTTATGTTACCAAAGCTTCTAAAAAATTTGAAATTCTACTAACAAATCCAAAATGGCAAAAACATATGTCCCATTTAAAAAAACGAAATTTATGTTATTTTCGGTCAAACCGAAAATGACATTTTTATTAAATATTAGCGGTAAAGTAGTGTCTTGTGATGTATTTTATTCAATAAAAATGTTATTAATCAATATTCATAAATAAAAAAGATATAGGCGCGAATCTGTTACAGATTGGAATAATTTTTTGTGCATGGTGGCCGGATTTCGACGTTACTACAGCTAGGCAAGGCGGCGCGAGAGTGGCATGCGACTTAAAATATATTAAATCACTTTAATCACTTTACGTGGTGATTTTTTCATAAAGCTCCCAGATATCTTAAAAAATAGTATCAAAATAAAAAAATGCCAAAACACGTCAATATTTATTAATGTGTCGACAAAAATGTTTCCATCAAAAAACGTTCAAAGACTATATAAAAAAAATAAAACAAAAAATAACTAGTAAAAAATATCGATGATTATTAATTGTATCAAAAAATGTTAAAATAAACAATCGTAGACAACTTTCTTTCAAACAAATTATTAAAAAATTGGCCGAAAATTACTATAAGTTTGAAGAACCTTCATTTTTATTTTAAAATGACCAGTTTTGACATCTGTGTCACTTCACTGCTCCACCCCAAAGAGCACCGTTTTTTAATATGTCAAAAAAAGTTCCATTAAAATTAAAAATTTACGTGTTTCAGGATTTTCTAATGTTTTCATTATTATATGTATAGTTTAGAAAAAAAAACAATACCAGACTACATTATAAATCTAGAGGTTGCAATACGTACTAAAACATTTCCTCCAACAATATATTTCCGCCATCGGTTCTTTACGTTGAAAAGAATGATTTTAAATTCAATAAGATAAGTAGAATGTTAGCTCGTGTTGGTGGAGAATACTATAAAGTAAAGGTGGGTCCTGTCGGTCCCAGTCAGTCTGTTCGCCACATTTCGCTTCGTCGTTTTTGCGGTTTTGACACTGACTAAAAAGTTGCTTATTTTTCCACTTAGAATGGGGGTTCCTATTAAAGATTCCAAAGTTACCCCCAGTTCACCCCCGGGGTAAGGATAGAAAATCGAGTTTAGTATTATTGGATAGGTTTTTAACATTTTTATTCTTGCGTGATATCAGAATCAAAATCAGAATGGGAGTTATCTTAAAATAAAAACTCAGCCGGAGTTAGGGAGAGAGTATGTTTGAAATCTTTATAAACCTCATTTTTTTATTGTAAAATTTTATTCTACGGGAAAAAACACGTTACTTTTGTATTTACCACGTTTCTCCTTGCGTGATAGATGACACTGCAAACATTTTTTTTGTATATTACAGCGCTATCTATTACGCAACAAGAAAAGTGTTAGTACAAAAGTTGCATATTTTTATCCGTAGAATCCCAATCTGTAATAAAAATGGGAGTTCCTATTTAAGATTCCAAAGTTAGCCTCACCTCACCCTTTGAGGCTAGGGTGAAAAATTGAATTTAGTATCATAGTATAACTTTTAGATATTTGACCCAGGCTGGACTTTCCTGGACACCCTGCATAGTTTGTCAAATTAAATATTTATCCTAAAAAATATCGAAAAAATTATTATATACATTAAAAACAGAATATACTATTATGATTCTAGGAAGCACAAGGAAAACAGGCGGATGTTACATTAGAAAGCGTATGTAACGGATTAGCTGATCCACCAAAAGTAAAATTAACAACTAAAAAGGACTTGAAAGGTCATATAAATAAGGTAAATTCTGTCCATTATAGTGGAGATAGTCGACATTGTGTAACTGGTTCTTTGGATGGAAAACTAATCATTTGGGATACATATACTGGAAACAAAGTACAAGTAATACCATTAAGATCGGCATGGGTTATGAGTGTAGCATTCGCTCCTTCAGGCAACTTTGTTGGTAAGAAATAATATTTTGTTATTCAAATAAAGCGTGATTCTTTAGTAACGACTGGTTATTGAAATTATCGTAAAATGCAATAAAATATCCAAAATTAGAAGTATTTTGCAATATTGTCATTATACCGCTTTCACACTTTGGCCCAAAAGCGGTTTGACCAATGTGTGGACTGCTAAAATTTGTAACATTAAGAATTGTTGGTCATAGTTTGCCATAGATTGATACAAATGCCATAAATGAATGTACTCATGCACTTATCACAAGACCGCCCTAAAAGTTTTTCAATTACTAGAGTCAAACATCAAAGATGATAAATAGGGCAATAAATTAAAATGCCTGATGTCTTTAATTTTACTCAATCGTCTGGCGGATTTTTATTCTCCAGATCATATAAAATAATTTTAATATCAACATTTGTATGCTTGTTTTAGATGTTAACTATTTTTATGTTTCAAATATGCAAACAAGAATTAATTATTATTAAATTATTGATTGTATTCATATTTATTATATGGAATTCCATTATTTTTTATTTATTTAAATGAATTGAAGTATATTTTTTTATATTATTAATTTTATAAACATTTTCTCAAACTTAGTTTACCTACTCAGTGACAATAAATTATGATGAGTGGTAGCCAGAGACAGCGAACGCATTTACGGCAATTTCTATATCAGATTTGCCAATAAATCGGTCTGCATGGATTACTTTTACATTTTTTTTTCTTTTGTTATTATATCGTAAAAACTATTTGGAATGTACTTCCAATACTTACCGCATAAGCTTAGATATAAACCATACAAATTTATTTAATTTTTGAATAATGCTCTTTTAATGCATTATTTAATGTCGGTCTATTTATGTCTCCTTTTTGAGACTAATAACCGACGCCAAAGGTTAACCTCATCTGGGAATATTGCCGCTAATTCAAAAATCCAAACCTGAATTATTGGGTTCTTTAACGTGCACGCAACATCTAGACCTAGACAGTACACGGAACTTACTGTTTCTCTTCCTATCCGAAAGAAGATGTGATAAATACTACTTTTGCTTAACCTGAAAAGTCAACCATCCTAGTAAGAACTATCCTGATTCGAACCCGGGACTCTTGGAACAGCAGTTAACACACTAACTGAGACGGTAGGGCGGTTCAGGGCCATTCACACGGAAACTTTTTTGGAGCGTAAGCTGTAAACACGTATGTAACAGTATACACGGCGAGTTTTAAGTTACCTAACGCCACTGCATGTAACTAATCAACACGTTTTAAATCAGCCGGCAAGTCGGAGCGCCCCGTTATTACACGGCGTGTTTGGTGTTTTCCTGCGAATGATCCTATATACAAAAATTTACTCATATTCTTATTTTCATACGTAATAGTTAGATTTGTCCATCCTGGAAAATAGTCAAGTAAATTTAATTCTTTAGGATTTTTGACTGCCAAAAAAGCAATAAATAAAATCAAGATAACTTGACAAAAGAGATTAAATTCTGTAACTAAATTATATCCTGGATACTAGTTTCTAAGTTATAAGTTTTATATATATATATATATATATATATATATATATGTATATATATATATATATACAAATGTCATTTGTAGCATGCGGTGGAATGGATAATATGTGCACTGTATACGACGTAAACAACAGGGATACTTCGGGAGTTGCTAAAATGGTACGAGAACTGGCAGGTTATGATGGTTTTTTGAGTTCCTGTCGATTTCTGGACGATAAAACAATTTTAACTGGTTCAGGAGACATGAAAATGTAAGCATTCATATTTATAAATTGAAATGTATTTCGAATACCTAATAACAATTTGAAAATTCAAATAATATAAAAATATGATTACAAAATAAGATGGTTATTTCAGTTGTATGTGGGATTTAGAAAGCGGTAGAAAAACTACAGATTTTAATGCCCATAATGGCGATGTCGTTTCGATTAGTTTATCACCAGATGGTAATACCTATATCACAGGAAGTGTTGATAAAACATGTAGATTGTGGGATATACGAGAAAAGACTCCAAAACAAACATTCTTTGGACATAGTGCAGATGTCAATTCGGTTTGCGTAAGTATTACAAGAAAACCAAAGCTATCACTACATGTACAATCCAAGACGGTATAAATATATGTACACTGTATTCTTATAATTATTTAGAATTAAAATCAATCTATAAACTTTGTTTGTATTCTTAGTATCATCCTAGTGGACAAGCATTTGCTACTGGATCAGAGGACAAATCAGCCAGACTTTTTGATATCAGAAGCGATCAACAAATTGCTCTTTATGAGCCGCCAAACAAAACTAGTGGATTCACTTCATGCGGATTATCACATAGTGGAAGATACATCATGTGTGGATCAGATGATAATAATATCCATATTTGGGATACGCTTAAAGCACAACACAATGGTAATTATTATTTCTTTTTTAATATAATTTACACCGATATAAGTATATTAGTACAATGTCTATCAAAAGACTAATGAAGACATCTGTTAATAACATAAAAGTACCATATAGAGTATTATTCAAATGGTCATTTTCTCTTCGCCTAAAAAAATGCCGTTCGATGTTTACATACTTTCAAGTAAAAAAAAAACAAAACCTAGCAATAAATAGGTAAGAAGATATAAAACATAGTTTTCAATAAATAGAAATGTAAATAAAAAATTCAAATGAATACACTGTGATTATATATGTTTTATTTTAAATTTACAGATCTATTTATTGAAAACTATATTTTATATCGTCTTACTTATTTACTGCTATGTCTTTTTTAGCATCCAACTTGTATGCATGCAGTAATTATATTATTAATTAAGTAATTTAATGTTTTCTTTTTTATTTGTTGACACAATTTGTAGTCGCTAACAAAGACAAAGTTTTCTGTTTATCGAAACTTTCGATATAATGTAATTTGTAAGAAATAATAAAAAATATTTGGAGTTTTAAAAAAGCTGTAAAAATACTAGTATTAATTAATTCATTTAATTTGTAAACTTTGATAGGGTTATACATCTGACACTGGCAGATATTAATTAATTTGTCAAGTTCGATTTGTTAATATTGATTTCGTTGCTTAGCTGTAGTGCACTTATTGCTGTAATTCTTGCACATGAGCAATTTTCATTAGTAATACGAGTGTATTGATGATCATCGCATTATAAATTTGTTCAATTTTGAGATATAAATTATGTTGCTTGGGTACCACACAAGCGCGCTAGCGCGAGTGCTGTTTCCTAAAGAAACATATTTTAAATCTCAAAATTGAACAAATTTGCGATCATCATTAAACGTCCGATTTAATTTTTAGTAATGTCATCAAGAACGTCACTGGCCAAAACACAACCGATAATTATATTAATTGTCATTTATCAATTCGCTTGTATAAGCCTGTCTAAGCCAATCAAAGCTTGTATTTAAATCAGAGTGAAATAATCACTGTAATTTTTGCACAAGTGCAATTTTCAGTGTAAGTGGAAATTTTTATTTGTCAAAAATTTTAAAATGGCTTGATATGGTTGGTTTATAACTATAGAGGGAAATAGTCCCTTAATTAATTAAGTTATACTAGTTCGAATCTTACCAAAAATAACACTGCGCTGCTTTTCCGCTGTTTTGATTACAAAAATTATTAAAAACATTAGTGAATGCAACTAAATTTTTGAAAATTAAAAACCACATTTATAGATTTATGTTTTTGTTTCCAGGAATTCTACAAGGTCATGAAAATCGAGTTACATCAATAGCTGTTGCTCCCAATGGAATGGCCGTCACATCTTGCAGCTGGGATCAACATGTACGTGTATGGGGTTAGATAAACATATGAAATGGCAAGCAGAATAAACAAGAAAATAAACATAAAGTGGTTTTAATATTCTCGTAAATATTTTAATTAATAAAATTAAATATACATTATTTAACATTTATTAGTTTTTAGATGAATTTTAATACAAATATTGTATAATTTAGTATTTGTAAAATAAAGAATAATAATAATAAGTGCAGTAAAACGCATTTCATTCTCAAAAGCTGACTAGAATATTTTTTTCCAGAGTATACATTATCATTAGGTTTATTACATTTGTACAAATGGCCATGTGATATGCCTTTTTAAATAATACATATAGAGATGGATGAGTAGTAGATTGCTTTAGGAAAGAACATTGGGATGCCTACCCGTTTAAAATGGCCTCAATTGTAGTAATAAGGCGTGGAGAGAGATTGCACCAGTTTCTTTTGTGCTCCATTCGGGACAATCGCGAGCAACAGAATATGCACCCGGCTTTACTAATAATTGGAATGCTGCTAATGCTTCACGAGTTGTATCCACACGGAATGGTTCTTGTACAGTTTGCTGCATAGATGGACTAAATACTACTTGTACATCATCGTGTCGTTGCCCTATTAGATTGGAAGATGACATTTGATCTGTAACATAATATTATTACAATTACATAAATAAAACGAAAAGAAAAATGTATAAACATGTGTTTTATTTAAACATTCCAGTACCGTAAGTCAAATAAATAATTCACACTCTTTACTTGATTAGATGTTAATACACTAGTTAATTTTATATTTGTATAAAAAATCTAAATTGGAGATAGTTCCATATATGTAACAAACTCTACTAAAACAACTACGCAAACTGTTTTTATACGGGGTTGAAGGCAGGGTCGGCGCTACCATTAAGGCAAACTAGGCAGCCGCCTACACACGCAAAAATATACATAGTGATAAAAGGTGCTAAAAGTAAGTGGGAGCTTCTTTTTTATCTATAGCAATCATTGCAAACCGGGAGTTGTACAGGTAATCAATATTCCAAAAGAGAAGGTTATAAAATAATATTTCTTAACACCAATCTCTTTGCTGTAAATATATTTAAAAATCACACTTAAGTTTTGTTCCACTGAAAGAAATTGCAGTGGCGTCTATGACAGAAACTATAATAGATCTGCTTACTAAAATAGAATTACCAATTGATATTGGCAACAATAGACAGAAAGAAACAATGTTCAAAAGAGAATACTAAACATAAACCCACAAACCTTCTTTATTCCTCGCAATGCACATTCTTTGAATTTGATGGTCAATGATTCTGTTAAATTCTGCTTTGATGCAACTAATTTCTTTAGATCAGTTCAACAAATTTACAACTGCATATATCCATGGCGTAAACCTAAAATAAGGTAGAAAAGAAGAATGGTGCTTATTGAAGCACCATTCTTCTTTTCTAGCGTATTTTAGGCCATTGGACCTCTTAGGTAATGATATTGCCAAAACATATGATATAGAATTATTAAAGATATTTGATGATCCAAAATTAAATACTTCAATTAAGAAATACCACAAAAAATAAAGCAAAGCAATACCAGACCAAATTGATTTAGCAATTGCTGCGAGAATTGTTTCACCACGCTGTGGTATCGAAGAATGTGCGATTGCAGGAACTCGAGGCTCCAGAGATGGCCGGTACTGTATTGTTTGCCAGTTTGGCCAGTATGCCCATGAGAGCCACGAAAATCTGTGTGGTGGTCGGGTCTGCTCGGTACACATGTCGCGTGGAGCCGACCATCACCCTAGGTCTAGATGTTGTCCGTTCATATATAATACATACGACGGCACTGTTTGTAATATAAGAAATATCGAAACACATAACAAAATTGAGTATTTCATTGTCTCCATGTTTTCTCATACCTAGGGATTATTTATATGCATTATAAATAATTATTAAATTTAATTTATATTTTTAACTAAGTTAAAATTTTACTTTTATTAATTGGTTTTAATGTTTTAAATGACATTTTGTAAATATAATTAGTAATGAATTAAATGATATTTAAAATCGTGTAATTAATTGATAATAAATTAAAAACAATTGTCAATTTTTATTTTAATTAAAATATTAATATAAAATCTCACCAAGTCAACAGAAGAAACTTTGATTATTAATAAAATCGCCATTGCTAAAATTAATGAAATTATGAAATATAGATAAAAAACCAAAGAATACTAAAAAATATTCCATTTAAATTTTATATAAAATACCCATATTTAACATATATTATTGTGTAAAATTAGGTGTTGACATTTTTCAAATATTTTGCTATATATTACATTTAACAAATCGTGTATTGTAGTGATATTTCTAAGCATTTCGTAAATGTTTTGTGATATCTGTATATATTTAATAAAAAAATCAAAATATATTGACATTCTGTGACATATCCCAGCACTTTTCTTTTGACCATTTTTACATTTTCCAAACATTTGTTTTGATATAACACAACATTTCACAATTAGTTTGTGATAATTTTCAACACTTTGTTAAAGTGTTGATGTTTGTTAACAATTCAGAAGTAGATGATGAATTTTTTTGTGGTATTTATTAATATTTCTCCATATTTTGTTGTAATTGTATATCATTTTTGATATTGCACAAACATGACATGAATTTATTTGTATTTGATACAGTCTTTGATGATGATGCAAAATATGGGTATAAAATAACCAGAGCTAAAAAAACCGTTGCCCTGTTTTTACAGTTAATGCGATTTAGATAGGGGCCCTTAAAACCCAAATACACAAACAAATTTTGATTTTTACTTTAGTTTAGATAAAAATACGTAAAGTTAGCTATATAAGAAGTATTTACAATAAACAATTTTTATATTTGTCTATATTACCTTATGATGATGACCACCGTATGATGATGGTTTGGTAATGGGTCAAAACTAGTCATGGTTTAATAAATTTCGTGATAAGATAAATACAAAGTTGTTTTATTTACTAATTTTTAGATATGCCTGTAACGCGGAAAATTAGTTTTTTCCGATTTTTCAAAAATACAAAAAGAAATCAATAGTAAAAAATGACGGTATTTTCAAATTCTACTGAAAATTTATGATCGATTACGTATTTTCAAATATGTTTTTTGGTGAAAATTGCGGTTTTTAAGTTGAAGCTAAAAATGATTTTAAAAGTTAAAAAATTGCATATATTTTTTCTTAAGGTCATCTACTAAAATAATGCTGCAAAGTAACTTCTGATAGGTGATAGAATAAAAAAATAAAAACTGGATTAATTCGGTGGGCTCACATGCCAATTGACAATAAAGGAAATAACTTTGAACAGTTGCTATAACGAAAATAATGCACGTGTTTTCTGTTAAAAATGCATTTCTAAGTTATGATTTTTTTTTGACATTTTAACATTTTACAAAAATAAATTGAAAAGTAAAAATATTTTATTCGATTTTTTTTATAATAACTCTTTTCGTGCCTTTAGCAATCCTTTCTCAAGTTTTTGCGTATAGAATGAGAAACAACACACTATCTATATATTATACATAGGTATTATTAAATAATTACAATATTCTAATTTGATGATATAATTTTTATTTTGTAGTTTTTATTTATAAATATATTTTTAAAATCTAGAAAATTCTATAATTTAAATTTATTTAAAATTAGGTACCGTAGGTACCTATCTACGTTTTAATTTTCTTTTTGTTTTTGTTTTTTCGGCTATGTGTGGCTTTATAAATATCATAAACTAATATTTTGGTTGGCGCATTATACCATTTTAATTTTACCTCTGAACCTATCTATTTGACCGAGCAATTTTGTTAAAAAATATACACATACCATCAAACACCTGTAACGTCATACACATTGTCTGGAAATATTAGTGGTCCGCTAGAACATTTGAACATTTCGAATCGGATTTTCGAGTCTGATAAAATCGGGTAGACCAACACTATATTCGAAGATATCCAACTGCCGCCGATTATAGTGACAATAACTGCGCAACACGCAATGAATAGACGCTACGGATTTTACAAACAATTCCATTGATTTGCTTGTGGCGCTACCTTGTGCAGAACTGTTGACCTGCTAAGTGGGTTTTAATTACAAATTTATCATAATTTGCAAAAATTTCAAAACTACGAGCACAACTCTTAAACCATTTATTTGTTTGTCGTGAATTTTGGTATACCGTTTCTATACAACATGTGTGATTGCTTATCATCAATTTCATCACATTTTAATAATCAAATCATAATTAACTAAAAAAAATAATTAAAAGAATTCAATTTTATTTTCAAACCATAAGCTGTTGCAAATAGTGTCCTCTATACGCAAAAAAAGTTTGATTTTTTCTTAAGGTATTCGAGATTGACTCGTAGTTTTAAATGCACATAGATTTTTCACCTCTTAAGCAGATGTATAATGGGACAAATTAATAAAATATTTATATACTCAAAGAATAGACAATTTGCAGGGAAGACTAATACACAATCGCAAAGATAATTTAATTTTGAATAAATTTACAGTATTAGTCTCCTCCTTTAAATTTTCTTTGAGTATATAAGTTTTTTGTTAATTTGTAATTTCCCATTTTACAGATGTATAATGGCAGATGCCTGATGATGCCACAGTGTGGTGAAACAATTGACGCAGTACAATTAAATATAATTTTCAAACTTTACAAACCTGTGTTTTATTAACGATTTTTGTCTTTAAATACTTTGTAGTATCTCTGTTTACGTGGTACAATATTTTACTAAAAATCAATATTGCAAGTAAAAAGAACTTCAAGAAAACGAAACTGATATAAATTCTGCAAAAAAACTATTAAAAATGAATTTGAAGTACATAAGACGATGCAAAAACGATGAGAAATTGAGCTTTAGTTGTTGACATATCAAATCAACAAAAAAAACGAACCAAACTTGAAAGTTCATAAGAGGCGACAGAAACGCCTGTTTTTTATAGGAAATTCTATACAAAGCACTTTATAATTTAAAACAAATATAAAAGTAGGCTCCTATTACTTTCCGTTGCATGTGGCCCTACAGTCAGTAAATATATAGGTTTTCACAAGTAGAACTTCAGAATAAACTTTTTGGCATTTATAGGTGGTATACACTATAAATAAAATCATATTCAGACTTGCTCCTCAATTGCAAAAAATGAAGATGCAATAACATTCAATAACAATAAAGATATTGATGAGAATTATCTGTGTTATAAACTCTGTATAATAGCTTGTAGCTGACCCACAAAATCTATACCACCAGTATACAAATTTTAACATATCAAATGAATGTGACTAAACTTTAAAGGTAGATTATTTAAATGAATTAGTAAACGTTTTTAACAAAATTTGAATTATTTAAATCTTTTTGTTTATAATATTTTTAAGTTATTTTTTGATATAAACATATATTATACACTAGACTGGTCGTTAATTTTTTTTTCTTGATTTTTTTATTCCACCCTCTAAATTGGTAGATACCATCAAAATATTGCGACGCATTGTGGTTTTGAACTTTTCAGAACAATTAAGCGGACGATCGCCCCAAAAATCTATGTTAAGCAGTTTTTCATGTTTTTATACTTTAAAGTGCTATCTATATGTTAAAAAAACGTTGCATGGGCGAATAATATGATTTATCTGAATGTATTTTTTTTAATTCTAAATTGATTGAGATCAAGTGCGTGATGATACGACGTTTCTATCAAAAGTTTTAACCAAATATTTAAGTGCACTTCACGAAATTTACAGTGCCGGTATCGCATTAGTATTAAACAGGTTGTACCGCGTATCTAGTGCTGTCTGAAAACATTCTTAACATTCGCGACAGCACGAGCGCGTACTCGTTCTCGCTCATAAATACGTAAAAAAGTGCAATTAGAAATTCGCTCACAACTGTTGATCGGAAAGTCGTATCATTACCAACTTGAACTTGAAAATTGCATTGAAATACATCAAATTAATAACTAAAACCGTTTTATTTAAATTTCCCACTCCATTTCCCATAAGCATGGGAAATGGGGTGGAATCAAAAATACAAGAAAAAAACGACCAGTCAATTATACATATAATATACCACACATTTCAGATTTTTGGAATAAAGGGCACACAAAATTGTTTTGCATAGGTCACAAAACACCCTCGCGTTGGCCCTGGTTGGAGATAAGAAGACAGTCATTCTGTCTCATGTTTAGTAGTAATCCTAAATAATTCAAATAAGTCCCTTTGACCATTCTATTACTATATATTATATTTTATATTTATTTTGTAACCTGTTGTGTTTTATGCACTATGTGTCAATAAATAAATAATTTATTATTATTATATAAAGCGTGTAGAAACAGACATTTGACATTTTGTAATAATAGTTATTTATTAATATAATGCTGGACGAGAGTTGCGAGAAGAGCGAGCGTTCATACAAGGACAGCAAAGAGTATTTCGGCCGTCGTGAACACAACATTTTATGGCGACTGCAGTTTAACATTTAATTAATTTATGTGATATGTAGCTACAGTGGCAATGTCAAACACTTTCCGGGCGCTATATGCGGCCAGGAAGTGTTTTGCAGTAGGAAACTGCCACTTTCAATTACAGTAATTGCAAACGCAATCTGGATCCAAGAAAAATTGACTTTCTGGTATAGCCGCCAAAAAAATTGTATTTTATAAGTAAAATTGACAAGGAATAAGATTTTTTTACTTTTGTTAGCAGAAATAAAAATTTGAAGCTTCTATTGGAGATTTAAATTTATCCTTAGATACAAAAGCAGACATTTTTGGCAGCAATATTGAAGTGTAAAGGCAGACATTTGCATTTGCACCAATGAGAACGCAGTTCCTCACTCATACAATCATTTAGAATTTAATATTGAAGCCAAACAAATTTATGGTTTTTAACTTGTGAAAATACGTCTTACAAAGACGAAAACAAATTACTTTGCATATAGACAGATACCAAAGAAACTTGTGTATTACAACTACACCTTTTCCAACTGTATTTCAGAATGTATAAAAAAAATATTTGTAATTCAGAAAGCATCACATGTAATTCAGAATAGTCCAATGAAAATCATAAAGTATCACATGTAATTCAGAATAGTTAAATGAGAAATTCAGAAAGCGTTACATGTAATTCGGAATAGTTAAATGAAATTCAGAAGGCATCACATGTAATTCAGGTAAATCAATTGTATTTCAGAAAACAACAAATGTAATTCAGAATATATCAAATATAAAGCAACTTATTATGATTTATATTGGATATAATGCAATATAGTTTTTGTGTTAATTTTAGGTAAATATATAGTATAAAAATAATTTTCAATTTGAATTTTGTCTTACACATAATTTTCCATTTTCAGACATCTCTTAGAAAAAAACCGTGATCGTCACACGAATTGTATATGCACTGCATAATCCTACTAAAAGTAGCCTCTAATGACTGTAAATATTATTGTCAATACTTACAACTATGCAAAATATTATCTCTGAAATATTTCAAAAATTTAATATATCACAGTATTGGAAATCTGTTATAACTCAAAAAAGTGCAATCTGAATTACAATTGGCATTTTCTGAATTGCATATTATGTTTTCTGCACTACAACTGACTATTCTGAATTTTATATTATGTTTTCTGAATTACAATTGACTATTCTCAATTACATTTTACGTTTTCTGAATTACAATTGATTTATATGAATTACAACATATGGTGCTTTCTCAATTTCATTTAACTAATCTGAATTAGAAATAAATAAAACAAAAATTATATTAAATTAAATATTAAAAAATAAAAATATAAGCTTCGACTTAAGATTTTCAACTAAACTTATTCAAAATTTAATATACAAGAAACAGTATCAACAGACGATGACTCATATTTACCGATTTTGGTAAAACCACAGACAAAATACCGCACATTCTTAGTAAACAAAATCACCAAATCGCGTTTAGGCCAAGTTGCAAATTATCAAATATTTTAATTAATGCTAAAGATAAAATCAATTTCTTAAAGAAATCATTTTCCGAATGCACAAGGTTATAGCCTTCAGACTAAATCAAAACCATAATTCGTTTGCCAACCATTTTCAAAATTGTATTTATACGTTTCCGGATATTAACAATCTAAAAATGTTACATACTTGTTCAGAAGGCCTCAAACTTAATTATTTAGAATCCTCCGAAATTCATAAAAATAACTGTAGCCCCTTTGTTAATCTATTAAATAAACAATCAGAATTAAACCAATTTAATTACACATTCTTCAGTTTTATGTGGTATATTATATTTTTTAATTATTTGCTTTATTTACCTTGTTTAAACATTTTATTTTTATTGTTATTTCATTTTATTTTTAATCCTTAAAACTGATCAACTTTAACTTGTTTTGCTGTATACCTGTGATCACTTAATCGCCCCACCCCCTCTCTTTTAATTGTTTTGT
>JARJEC010142462.1:0-10250 GCA_030264575.1 Tachinus sp. AB-2021 | reverse complement strand
TTTTTGCTCTTTCTAAAATACTTGTTACGCGTTCTTCATAAAGTTTATTCCAATCATCGGTTGCTGGAAAATATCTTTTTCTTTTTTTATCCACTGTTATAATAATATCTTGCGGATCATTAGCACCTAAAGTAATTATTACTAAATCTGGTTTATATTGGTCTAACATTTCATCAAAATATTCTAGCCAATCAAAAACATCTAAACGGCATAAACCTGTGCCATAGCGGCCATCGCGGTTAACAATTAAATTTTCGTTTTCCATTAATTTGCTTTGTAGTTGTGGCCCAAAACCTTCCAGCATCATGGAATCACCAATTAATAAAATGGATTTTGGTTTGTAAATAATATTTTCAATCGTTTGAAAATTAGTTTTTATTAACTTTATTTTTTTTTCTAAACCTTCTAATTTTAATAATACATTTGCCAATATTTGAAAGCTTTCAGAAAAATTATTTATTGCTTTTTGTGCTGGTTTTACTATTTTTTCTTTTGTTGTTTCTATTTTTTTGTGTTGTTCTGAATATACATAATTATCAGGGTTTAGGTGGTTAATAATTAATGATTCTAGCTCATT
Organism: Tachinus sp. AB-2021; assembly: GCA_030264575.1. Taxonomy (NCBI): domain Eukaryota; kingdom Metazoa; phylum Arthropoda; class Insecta; order Coleoptera; family Staphylinidae; genus Tachinus; species Tachinus sp. AB-2021. The sequence continues at coordinate 9,673 of JARJEC010142462.1, read as the reverse complement.
TAGCTGCTTTCCTCCTAAAGGAAATATTGTATTATGGAAAATATCTGCCATTTTAAAACTAAAAGTGCTGATAGTTTCAATATTACTGTTTCTGGCTTTATTTTCAAACCAGTTTCCTATTTGACCTGCTTGGTGAAAGCTAACTAAAATAAAAATTATAAAATATATAATTAAAATATTTTTGGTTTTGTTTGTTGCTTTTTTTGTCATATATTAATTTTTATTAAAATCTTTTCCAAATATTTTTAAAATTTGCCTTAACTGTTCGTTAGTAGCTTTTCTAATTCCTTTTTCTAAAGAGCTAATTGTAGATGCGTGAATAGAAGTTTTTTCGGCTAACTCTTTTTGTGTTAGCTTATTTTTAATTCTAAATGATTTTAATTCTCTACCAAATAAAATAGATTCATTTGAATTATTTAAAACTTTAATAGAAAAATCATTCATTTGATAGATAAGTAAATTATCTGCCCACAGGAATCCGTTTAAATAAAAAATGTTACCATCTTCAATTTTACTGATGTAAGCTGCGATTTTTACTTCTTTATTTTTGGGTGTAACTTGCCCACGGTATAACCAATTGTGTGAATTAGTATCTGTATCCCAATCTATAACAATTTTATTTAAGTTGTTTTTATTTGCAATTTTGGGGGCTATTAAAGCTTTGCCAAGTTGTAAGAAAGATTCTAAACCTAAAGAACCTGGCCAAACAGGATCTTGATAAAAGTGGGCTTTAAAAAACCAATCTTTTGGGTTTACAGTTTTGTTTGCTATTCCCCAGCCCAATCTTTTTGGTCCACCATTTTCTTCCAGGGCAATTTTATATAACATTTTCCAGTTATTAGTGGCCCAAGAGGTGCCTTGTGGATAATTAGTAAAATTTTTAAATTTATGTTCTTTACACAATAAAGATTCAGTATTTTCTTTTAATCCCTCTTGTTTAGCTAAACTTTCAGGGCTAAAAAATCCAAAATGTGTTTTTCCTTTATAAATAATTTTATTATTGCTTTTACAGTTAAAGTTATAATGCTGAATAATAATATCACCTATTTGGCTGGATTTTGTTAATTGCACTGTGGTTTTAATTTCAGAATCAACAGATAAATTGTTAAATATTTTTGCTTCGCCGCCTAAATTCCTAAAATGCATACTTGTTGGCGCATTTAAGGCAGAGCCCATATAAGAGGCTAAAAACCCACATGGTTGAAGCGCAATTTCATTTAAAGCTGCATAAATTAATTTAGGGTTATTTCCACCGCTATCTTTAATTAGCCAGCTATCTTTTTTTAAATTAAAAGTGGCGGTTAAAATATTATCTTTTAAAACTTTTTCTTCTGCATCTGTTTCGGCGCTATCTATTAAATCATATGGGGGCCGGGGTAAACGTGCCACAAAACTATTGGTAGCATCAAATTTTTTATAGCGTTCACCTAAACAATCAGAAATTTTATTACCTGCATGAGCTAAAAGCATTTTTTTATTAAATTTTTTATTGCTTTCTTTTTCTTTTGTTTGCCAAATTTCAGTTAATTTTTCGAAAGATGAATTTTTTAATCTTAAATTCATATTTTTAACTTCTACAATTTCTTTATTATCGGCTATCATTATAGCATCTGCAATGGCATAAGGTTCAGGATTAAAATCTAATTTTTTAATGTGTAATTCATAAGATGCCACCTTAGTTTCCGGAGTAACTTGGCCGCGGCATTTTAAAGTGGCTTCAGAATTTAATAATGGCTGCCAATCAACTGTATCGCTTTCACCTATCCAACCAATAGAAAGTAGATAAATTCTTAAAGAATACAGGCATGTTTCATACATTAAAGTGCCCGGCATTACTTCATCATCCATAAAGTGTGATGTTAAGAACCAAGCTTTAGGGTCAATTTTAGTTTCTGTTTTAATAAATCCATTTTTATAATTACCACCGGCTAAATCAATTTTTAAAACTTTATCAATTAAAGCCATTTCATTATCAGGAATTGTTAAGGGATTTTTTAATTCTATATAGTTTTTGCCAAAAGCTTTATTTAAGTTTTTCTCTCTTAAGTTTTTTATTTGTTCTTCAGAAAAACTATTAAAATTATGTTTATAAAAAATAACATTTTCTGAATTAGTTATAATATTATTTTCTTTGGCATCTGCTATTGTGCTTTTTGCTAAGCCGCGGCCATTTTTTAATTCTTCTTTAGTAAAAAAACCTGCACAGCCGTTAACCATTTTTAAAAGTGGCTCTCCATCTATAGAGGCTGTAAATTCAAAGCGAAATAAATGGGTGTTGGCATGCTTAAAAAATCTAACAATTTTTATATCATATTGAACCGTTTCCCCTACTTTAGGTAAATCTCTGTAAAAAGTTACTTGGGCATCTAAAAGGCGGTAATAAGCTTTTCCGCGTGTGGCAAAATCGGCACCTAGCCAGGCAGAAAGAAGTAAGTCCGCTTGCCCTGATTCAATGGCAAAGCCAGTTGGTATATGGTTATTATCAAGATACCAGGCATTTTCTAAAATATCATGTTCGCTTACTAATCTACCACTAGATAATGATAATGCTTGCCCTTCAATAGTTAGAATTCTATCAACAAACATTAAAGGTTCATTTGGTAAACGTACCCTTGATGGGAATAAATCTACAGGGGTGAATTGTTTACCCAAAACAGGGGCTATTTTACCAATTGCAAATTCTAAACATTGTTCACGGTTTAAAAGAATTTTTTTTTCTATTTTTATGTTTATTTCTTCATTGATATTTGGTTTTATTGTTGTATGTTTTTTTAACCAAGATAAATAGTCAATTTTGTCGTTTTCTTTTTTAACTATCGTTTTTTTTATTTCTTTATTAATAATTTCTTCCTTAAAATTATGTTTACTTAATTCTTCAATACTATCCCAAGTGTTTTGTGGGGGATTAAAGTTAATATTTACCGGAATTTTAGCTTCATCATTAATTGATTTTAAAAAAATTTGTGAAATATCTAAATTATAGCCTGCTAGCCATAATTTAACTAAAGATTTATGTAAGCTTTCTAAATTTTCATTGTGGTTATTTTTAAATAAAGCCTCACTAAAAAATTCTTTACCTTTTAAAATATTTCTTACTAACCTTGTTAAACTATTCCCAGGGCCTATTTCTAAAAAATATTTAATACCATCTTCATAGGCATTTTCAATTAATTTTTGAAAGTCGTGCCCTTCAATAGCTTGTTTAGTTATAGCGTTGGCAACTGATTCAGAGTCTAAAATATGTTTTTTTAAAAGTGCTGGCGAATATATTTCTATATCAATATTTTTATTAATTTCCCTAGTATGAAACTTTTTATATTCATCTTCTACAATTTTAACAATTGGGTTATGGGCGATAGAAACATTATTTAAAGGAAAAAATGGGCATTTTAAATTACTAGTTAAAGCTTTTACTGCTTCTTCTTCACCACCTATTAATACTTCCGTTTGGCTATTATTTATTAAAACAAATACTTTATTAAGGTATTGCTGTTCTAATTTTTTTATAGCTTCTATTATAGTATTTTTAGTTTTTGGAATAACACCTGTTAACCATTTTATTTTTTTATCTGTTGGTATGTTCCAATATTTATGGGCAGCATTTAGGGGGCCTGCTAAATCTGTTTTAAATAAAGTTGTTTTTTGTAAATCTTCATATAGGGCATCTAAATTTTGCCAAGCATTATTGGCAATTAAAGAACTTGTTTCCCCTAGCGAATAGCCTATAGCGGCATTGGCTTTAATATTATATTCTGCTAAGATTTTATTAGCTAAAAGAGCAAAATTAACTTGGCTGATTAAAGCTTCACTTTCAGTTATATTTTTATTGTTATAACTGCTTTCCCAAAATAATTGGTTTTGAAAAAAAGCACTACCATGTTTAAAAGTGTTTTCAATTTCTGCTGTTAAGTGTGGAAAATCTAAACACAATTGCTTTGTTAAGTAGTGGTAGTGTGCACCTGAACCTGGGTAAAGAAAAGCTAGTTTTCCGCTTAAATTACTTACTTTAGGGGTTAAGATTTTTGTTTTGCTAATATAAAATTTATTTTTAAAATCAATAAGTTTTATTTTTTCTTTTAACTCATAAAAATTTTTAACTGGTATTGCTACAAAAGGTTTTTCTTTATTAGTTAAGTTGTTTAAATAAAAATTATAAGTTATTTTAGTTAAAGAAATTTTTTCAGCTTTTTCTGAACCTAAAAATTCTGCTTTTGTATTGTTTTTTTCTTCTTCAAGCAGCATTTCTTTAATCATTTTTATTTGTTCATCTAAACTATTTTTATGGTTGGCTTTAATTAAAAACCAATTTTCATTTAAATATGCTTTTGCTATAGGGTGAATAGGCCTTGTTTTGCTATTATCACTTATTTCGTAGCCAACTGATTTTAATTTTCTTTTAGGAAAATTTTCTGCATTTAAGTGGTAGCTAAAATTTGAACTAAATCTTTTAGCATGCAATCTATGTTCTAAATAAAAACTATTTTTCACAAGTGATAATAAGCCCCCTAAAGAGCCTAGCCTTGTAGTTGCTTCATTAAGTTTTTCAATTGTTAAAGAATTTTCTTTATTTAATTTTTTAGCCAATTTTTCAGAGGCTAAAATTAAAGTTGCAGCACCCTCTTCCCACAATTTATCAGGTTCAAAAAAACTTGTTTTGGGGTCACCAATTGTATCAACAGAACTTACTATAGCTAAATCAATTTCTTTTCTGTTAATAAAATCCATAGCGATATCTAAAGCTTTTAAGCCACACCTGTTAACTTGGCAAACTGTAAAGCTGGGGCCTCCGGAATTTAAGTGGCGTGCAACACGGCTGGCTACAATGCTACCTAAAGAACCAATTACTTTGCTTGCATTTAAGGGTGGTATTTTAGTTTCTTCTCTTAAGATTTGGATGAATTTATTTATTTCTCTATCTTTAATAACACCCATTTGTTCTAATTTTATAGCCGCCCTAATTGGTGCCAACCACCTAAAGGCATAGGCGCTTGATCTTGGGTCAATATCAACACCCATAAAAATTCCTATGCGGTTTGGGTCTATTTTATCTTTGTATTGTTCTAATTTTATATCAGCTAAAGCCTCTTGGTTAACTTTTAAAATTAAAGCTTGCTGTGGTAAAATATTTGCCAATTCTTTAGGGGTTAATTTAAATAAAGATGAATCAAGTTGAAAATTTTCAAAAAACAAACCACTGGCTTTTACGGAACCAAATTTTCTGTTAGAAATTAGTGGTGGGTCTTCTGGATTTAGCCAATGCTGGCATAATGAATAATAATTTGGCCAGGGTGCTAAAAGAGCCCTGGCAGAAAGTATGTGAATATTTTCATTTTTTTCAGTTTTAATTTCTACATTATTATTACTTTTAGTATAATTGGTTTCTTGCCATTCTTCTAGCACAATTTGGGCGTTTACCCCACCAAAACCAAAAGCGTTAACAGCGGCTAGCCTGGTTAAATTGTTTTTTGGTTTTTCCCATATTTCTTGTTCTTTCAAAACTCTTAGGGCTGGTGAATCGTGCAAGTTTAAGCCATTTGCTTCATTTTTAAAACCAGCAGTTGGTGGTAAAATTTTTTTATTTAAGGCTAAGACGGTTTTTATTAAGCTAACTGCCCCTGCTGCTGAAAGTAAGTGCCCAATGTTACCTTTAATAGAACTTAAAACAGGGGCTTTTTCTTTATTATTATTTTTTAAACTACTAAAAAATGTTTTTAAAGATTGAACTTCAGTATTATCACCTAATATTGTAGAAGTTCCATGGGCTTCTATCAGCCCTAAGTTACTATAATCATCTAGCTGGGCTTTTCCCCAAGCTGATTTCATAGAGCGTATTTGCCCTTCAACTTGTGGTGCTAATAAACTGCCGCTTGTATCATTACTTAACCCTACCCCTCTTATAAGTGCATAAATTGTATCTTTATCTTTTATTGCTTGATCTAAGCGTTTTAAAACTAAAGCTGCTGCACCTTCGCCAACAACTAAACCATCAGCGGTATTATCAAATGGGGTTGCTTCACCTTTTTTGGATAATGCCTTTAATTGGCTAAAACCTAGTTGTGTAAATAAAGCATCTGCTTTTGCTACGCCGCCTGTAATTACAGCTTTTAGGTTGCCACTTAAAAGTTCTTCACTGGCTAAATTAACAGCATATAAAGATGAAGCACAGGCTGCATCAATAGTATAGCTGGTTCCAGTAAACCCTAAAACGTCTTTTAAAAGATTTGCTGAAAAACCTAATGCTGTAAAAGCTTTTTTAGGTGCTGGTGGGAAAATTTCAGTTTTAAGATTCCATTTTTTACTAGCTTCTTTGCCATAAATTGAAACTGTTGCTTCAGCCATGGCGGTAGTTGGTAAAATAACGTGCCCTGAAATTACTCCCACATCTTTTGGGTCTATATTTTTATAATTAACATTTTGACTGGCTTGAAGGCCGGCAGAAAGCCAGTATAAAAGTGATGCATCGGCTGTGTGTGGGTCAAAATCTTTAGGTAAATTTAAATCTTTTATATTTAAACGGCAATTTCTGTTAAATGCACTATAAAGGCTATATGTTTTATCATAAGCTGGGTTTTCTAGGTAAAAAAGGCTTGGGTCTGCCCCCCAATCAGAAATATTTGCTTTTTCAAAAAAAGTTTTATTTAAGAGAATATTGTTCCAAAATAGTTCTAAGTTATCAGCACCGGGAACATTAACTCCCATACCTACAATTGCAATTAATTCAGTATCTTTTAAAGTTTTATTTTGCATTTAAAAAAAAATCCATTATAGTTTAGAAACATCAGTTTCCGGACCTAAAACAACATATTCAATAGGTTCAGTTAAATTTTGGTTAATTAATTTGGTAAAAAGTTTCGCACCAGCATCTGCGGGTATTAAATTTATACCTTCATTTTTAAATATTTTAGCTAAATTCTTTTTAACCATGCCACCATCCCAGGGGCCCCAATTAATGGAAATAACTTTAGCGTTTTCATTTTCTAATGCAAATTGTTGCGCCATTTTATTTAAAACTTCATTTGCGGCGGCATAGTCGCTTTGTCCTATTCTACCAAACCTAGCAGTAGAGGAGGAGAAGAAAGCTAAAAGTTTAAAATTACTGCTTTGAAATGTTTTTAATACTATCTTTGTTACTTTAACTTTAGTGTTAAACACTTTTTCAAAATCAGTTATAGATTTATCTTTTATTAATTTATCGGCCAAAACCCCTGCACCATGTATAAAACCATTAATATTATTAAACTTTTCTTTTATGGTTTGTAGGCTTTTAGTAAATTCCTTATTATCAGTTATATCACATTCAAAATAAGTAACTTTAGAATTATTTTTTTCTAAAATATTAATAGTATTTTTAATTTCCCTTGTATTTTTAATAAAGTTGCTTTGGGTATCAAGCTCTTTTGGTGATAATTTTTGGTGCCCTGGTGCCATTTCAAACAAAGCATTTTTAATTTCTGCGTCTGTTGTTAACTTTGCTAACCATTCGGGTTCTTCTGGGCCAATTGGGGTGCGCCCAAAAATTATAAAGTGTAAATTATATTTTGTACTTAAATCTATAATTGCGTTAGCTGTTATGCCCCTAACACCACCAGTAACTAATATGGTATCACCATTAGCAAGGGTACTATTTTCTTTATTTTTATTTATAAGATATGGGGTTAAAACAATTTTGTTAACTTTGTTAGTTGAACTTAAAGCGACTTCTAATTCTGTTTTTTTAGTTAAAATAAGCAAAAGTGTTTTTAGTAAATTATTTACATCTATTGATTTATTATTTTTCTGTAAGGAAAATGGTAAATCAATAATTTTAAATTCAGTTTCAAGCCATTCTAAAGCAGCACATTTTAAAAAGCCTATCAAATTAGCTGATATTGGGTTAACATTATCACTTTTTATTTTTTTGTTATTAAACCCAAAATAACCCCCTAAATAGCTTAAACCGATAATTAATTTAGGTTTAATATTTTTGTTAGAAAGTATATTTAATATTTCAAAAGCTTTAAACAGATTATTAGGCCTATGTTTTGGCCAACTAAAAATTATAGTATCAGGCGTTTTTAATAAATCTAAAGATTTATGTGAATCAATATCCCAGGGAATTGTTTCTATTTCATATTGATCTTTTTTAAGTTGTTTAAATAATTTTTTTTCAAGTTCACTATCAAAATTAGTTATAAGCCAAATGGTACCAAATTTTTCTTCTCTATCTTTTAGCTTGTCTAAACTATAATTTTCCAGTTGCGGTTCTAATAAAATTAATTTTTCAGTTTTAAATTCTTTAATATCTAGATTTTTCTCTTTTTTTTTATCTTCTATTTGTATTTTGTTATCACTACTTACAGATAAAGCATTTAAAATATCTTCTAAGGTTGTAAAATTTTCTAAAGAGTTACTGTTTAAACTATAGCTACTATCTTTTAAATTTTCAGTTAACGCGGCCATAATTTCTACTCTTTTAATAGAATCTAAGCCTAAATCATTTTCTAAATGCATTTCTGGTTTTAAAAAATCTTGTGGGTAGCCAGTTTCGGTAGCAATTACTTTATAAACAATTTTACTGGTATTAATTTTTTCATCTTCAGTGGCTTGAACTTCTATAGCTGGTTTAATAACTTTTTTTTCTTCTTGATTTATAGCAAGTAGTAAATCTTTTATGCTACTATTGTCATCTAAAGCATCAGGATAAATACTATTTGTTTTTGGCAATTTTTCAGCTAGTGCGGCCATAATTTCTACTTTTTTAATAGAATCTAAACCTAAATCATTTGTTAAATTCATTTCTTCGTTTAACATTTCATTAGGATAACCTGTTTCTTGTGAAATTACCTCTTTCACTATGTTCCAAAGGTTATTTTCTTTGTGGGTTGCAATTTCAGTTTTTTTGCTTGTAGCATTATTTACTTCAGCAGTTGTTTCAGCATTTTTATTATCACTTACTTGTTTTAAAATTTCTAGTAAGCTGTTAATTGTAGTAGCTGTTTCTAATTGATGGGAAATAAAATTGGAAATTTCTGGTAATTCTTCAGAAAGCGCTGCCATCACTTCTACTCTTTTAATAGAATCTAAGCCCAAATCATTTTCTAAATTCATATCAAGATTTAACATTTCTTCAGGGTAGCCTGTTTCCTGGGAAATTATTCTTAGTAAAATTTGCTTATAATTTTTTAGTTCGCTTTGTTTTATATTTTCATTTTTTTCTGGTACATTTACAGAAATTGAATCAGAACTTTTTATACAGGTTACAATAGGTTCTTTAGTAGCAGTTGGTGTATCGAGAGTGCTACTTTGTTTTATATCATCATTTTTGCCTAAAGCTAAAGTTTGTAATAACGCTAATGTATTGTTTTGTGTGTTTAAAAATTCTTGATGTATTCTTGTTGTGTCATTAGAAATTTTTTCTATAACTTGTAAAATATTTTTAGTACTATTGTTATCCATGTCGCTCTTTGTATAATTTTTATTTTTTAAAGTAGTATTTTTTTCAAAATAATTGGCACCTGTTAAACTAACAGTAAATTCATCTGTAGTATTTTTTTTCAAATATTTTTTAGGCCAATTTGTAAAATTTATAGGAAAACCTAAAACAGCTAATTGGGCTAAAACAATAGCTAGGCTATCGGTTTTTGGTGCATCTTCACCAATAGGAAAGCTTATAACTTTATCTTTTAAAATTTTT
>JARJEC010142455.1:0-13901 GCA_030264575.1 Tachinus sp. AB-2021 | reverse complement strand
TCCAGTCAAAATCTTGAGTCACAGATTTAACATCGTAACCGGCATCAATGATCATCTTATTTGGAGTTACTGCAGATGAGAGTAATAAACCCCTTGGAGCAAAAGCAGCCTTCATTTCTCTAACTAAAGTAGCGAATGCTGGTTTGTCGGATTCCGGACCTTTGTCGCATTCGGTTTGCCAGCATTTTGGATATTCCCAATCCAAATCCAAACCATCAAAACCGTAAAGTTCGATGAATTTAACAGCTTCGGCGATGAAGTTGGCACGGGCTGCTGGGTCGTTGACCATGCGGGAGTATTTATCACCAAGAGAATCGTTCCATCCACCCAAAGCAATAACAACTTTGACTCCTTTAGCTTGAAGGGCAATTACTTTGGCGTATAATTGGTTGTCAATATCAATCCAGGTATCGTAAGGTTTCATTGTCAATGTGTTTGGATCCAATGTTGCAAATCCATATGCAATGTGGGTGCAAAGTGAGGCATCGATGTTATCTGGTGTGTATTTTCCTTCTCCTTGTCTGTACCATGACCAGTTGGTGTAGTAGCAAACAACTTTTTTTTCAGCCTTTGTTGGAGGCACAGCTACTGGTCCATTAAGGGAAGTGGTCGCAGCACCACTTTCCGAGATGTAATACACCTAGAATTAAAAAATAATAATAATATAAAAATAAAAATATAACACAGCTTTAACTTACCAAGCATACGCACAATAGTAACTTCCACATCTTGAATGCAACTATTAGCAATGTGTGAGTTCAGAATAAAAGTGTCAGTTTATATACAATTTTTTATCTCATTTTTTTTTATCTAATCACTTATTTACAAATAATAAACTACTCCAGAAATTAATGAATAAATGAAATTTAATTTGTTGCTTAAGCTCTTTGATACAATCTTTTAAATTACGAACACATTTTTACATACTTTTTGGAGTACTTTATCAAATAAATTGATTTTAAATGTATACTGAATTAAAAATTCATTTTTATTCGATAACAATAAAAATTATTATTTTAAAATTTATGAGAAAAGCTTTGTAAAATACTAGCTAAAATAGTATGTTGCTGTGCTATTTGTAAACTATTAACTAAAGCTATTACTTGTAACATTTGAAAATCGACAAAAATATAAAAAAATGTATCCGGTAAATGCTGTTCTGTTTTCAGATATATTTTTTTCAATAATATACTGCTAATATAAGATTATGTTTTTCTTTTTTTTGTTTGTTTGTATTTTCCGGAAATAAATATTATATTATCCTTTACAATTCCCACAAAAAATGGCAAACTATTTGCCTTTCCTTTTCATTTTAAACGTTTCTTTTTGTTGCCGAACAATTTTGTTTATAGTAAACGACAAGTATTGCAAATAATTTCCACAACTATTAACTATTGAAAAGTTGGTACTAAGAAGTGGATGTAAAGGAGGAGGGCGAGAGAGTTTGGTCTGCGTGGACAAGTGAGTGTGAGAGTCAATAAGATCCACGTGTGTGGGAATGACTTATTTCAAGATTAGCCAAGGAAAACCCATTTTATAGTTGCGGATTTATATACCGTATACTATTTACAAATAAATAGTGTTATTTTCATGTTTTGGGGTTTTCTATTTGGTACCACAGAAATTTAAATAATGGCGCCTATAACCGCGCACCACAATCCTATGTTCTTACACCGATCTACGGTCTAGCTGGATAATGCTGCTACCATTGCTACAAGTGTTTAAACGTGTTTAAAAGTATTCAAATGTGTTCAAACGTGTTGCAAAGTGTTCAAAACTGTTCAAAAGTGTCAAAAATTGTTCAAAAGTGTTAAAAAGTGTTAAAAAATGTTCAAAAGTGTTTAAAAATGTTCAAAAATATTTAAAAGTGTTTAAAAGTGTTCAAAAGTGTCCAAAAGTTTCAAAATAGTGTAAGGAAAAAAGTTCATAAAGGTTAAATAATATTTAATGCAAAACTGTTAAAAATGGGTTCGAAAAAATAAAAAACGACCGTTTTTTATTTTTTTAAGGGTTCTTTAACCAGATTGTTTTTGTCTTTTCAATAAACAAAAGAAATCTGATGACTTTTAAATTTAGAAAATCTTTAATGAATGGTATGAATTTTTGGATTACTTTTTTTTCAAGCGTCACTACGGTTCTGGTGGTCCTATTGTGCACTTCTGACGTCTTACATCGTTAGCAGTTCAGTTTTTGCTATTAAGTCCAAGGATTGTCTTTAGCTCTTCTTGAGTTAACATATGCTAGCCAATTTGAATTGTACGCTGCATCTTATATGCATTAATTATTTCTTACTTTTTAATTTAAAGTTCAATAACAGTTGATAAAGAGATATATGTTATATGCATTTTGAAAACATCAGCAAACGGAATTTGTAAAATTCAGAATAAACAAAAATACAATTAAATCTAAAAAATTGTTTATTATTAAAAACTAGTACATAATTATAGAACAATAACATAGGAAACTGTATCACCAAACGACACACATGAGAAATTTTCAAATCCTTCAAGACGTATCCAAAATAACGTGCAACATCGAGGAGAAGAAGAAAATTTCCAATTAATAAAAAATTAATAATAATAAGTATCGATCACAAATTTTATGTGCAGTTTTCTACGTTACTTTCCAATCGGACTCCACGCAGCTCATGGTTCATCATCCGCAATAATGGATTCGTACCGCAACCGCATTTATTACGGAAATCATCCAGATCCAAAGCCCAGATCATTCCTCCTCCAAGTCCCCATTCTTTAACCAATTTGGACTGAAAAAATTGATTCATATATGAATATTGTTTCAAAGAGAAATAAGTTAAATTATGACGCCTAAATGACTTATAAAAATCAAAATTTGCTTAGCATTTGATTACACATAATTTTTATGAATAATAAAATCACGAGCTAAAGCATTGCTGACTTACTTTTCGTTTAATTTCACCAATGTCATCATAAGAAACCCATTGATTCCCACTGTAAGCATATGGTCCTATTCTGCCCTCAGGATCTCTGACTACGTTCCAACTTCTTCGCTTGACTTTTTCGCAAATCTGCAATTTTATTTGTTAGACAAAATAATTTTTTTCTTTAACAAAAAAATACCTCATAGAAGGCCAGGAATCCTCCTGCTCTTGTAAATTCTCCAGCTTCACCAGGGCCATATGATTTTGCATTCAACCCATGCTGGCTGGTATCAGCTAATGTGAATGACTGTCCGTATAAAGGCATTCCCATTATTAATTTTTTGGGATCGGCCCCCTTTTCAATCCAGTAATGTATGGTGTAGTTCTAAAATTAATCAAAATTTAGTTTTAATTTATTGGTATTAATATGGGTACTAACAATGTTGAAGTAATCATATGCATCTCCTGGATAATAATATAAAGGAGCTACGTGGCCTGTTTGTTTGTCCCATTGTCCATGGTAATCGTACGTCATCACAGCAATCCAATCAAAGTTTTCACTTAAAGTTGGAACATCGTAACCGGCATCGATCACAGCTTTGCTTGGAGATACGGCAGATGATAGTAGCCAACCTCTTGGATTAAAAGCAGCTCTCAATTCTCTTACTAAATTGGCAAATCCTTCCTTATCAGAATTTGGGCCTTTATTGCAATCAACTTGCCAACATTTTGGATATTCCCAATCTAAATCTAAACCATCAAAGCCCCACTTTTCAATAAATTTAATTACATCCTCAATGAATCTAGCACGCGCTGCAGGGTCGTTAACTAACCGTGAGTATTTATCACCCAGTGAATCATTCCATCCACCCAATGCAATCAATACTTTGATTCCTTTAGCTCGATAGGCAACTACTTTTGTGTAAAATTCGTTATCTATATCTGCCCAACTATCATGAGGTTTTAGTTTTAAGGTGCTTCCATCTAATACTGCAAAGCCGTAGGTTATATGAGTGCAAAGTGTGTCGTCGATGTCATGTGGTAAATATTTTCCATCGCCTTGTCTATACCAAGCCCAATTTGTAAAATAGCAAATTACTTTGTAGTCGCTTTGTATACCCGAAACTGTTGGTCTAGGTGTGGTTACACTGCTAGCAGGACGATATGTAGTTGTAATTTCTGCAATTTCAGTAACAACTTCTGGTTCCAAAGTTGTATGATCTGGATGACATTTGGCATTTTCTGGCCAATCGCAATGATCATTGGCCCAGTATAATCCTCCAGGGCAATGCTGCAATTCTAATACGTTGTGATTGCAAAGGTAATAAGCCTCGCATTTAGTTTCGTGGCGTTCAAAAAGATTTCCTCTGCATGGCATTCCGTTAGAATTTTGGTCTTGCATGGTAAATGATGATGTGGTCAATTCAGTCGGTTTTTTGGTTGGAACAACGTATGGTTTATTAGTGGTATAGTCTGGCTTTTTAGGTGGCATCATTACTTTTCCTAAAGTGCATTTTGGGGAAGGAGATGGATAGTTTCTCAAAATTCTATTGATGGTTTTTAATAGTGGATAGGTCTCGCAATCGCATAAGTTTTTGAAATCATCTAAATCTAAGGCCCAAATCATGCCACCTCCTAAGCCCATGGCTTTGATATAAGAAGATTTATGTTCGATCATGTCGCGGTCATCAAAGGAAACCCATTGATCTCGTAGATATGCATATGGTCCAATACGGCCTTTGGCGTCGCGTACTACGGTCCAACCTTTTTTGATTATATTTTTGCAAATTTCATAGTAAGAAAGGAATCCTCGTGCTCTTGTAGAATCACCTGCTTCTCCACCTCCATAGGTAGGGGCATTTAAGCCATTATCGTTGACTTCAGCTAATGAAAATGATTGTCCATACATTGGCATGCCTAACACCAGCTTCCTGCGATCTGCTCCTTGCTCAATCCAGTAGTGAATTGTAAAATTCTGAAATTTATTTATTTGAGATATTTATACAGTACAAGTAGTTTTAGTTTAGAATACAATGCGCATATGAGTTGAAGAAGAAGAAATGTGAAAGGAGTGTACGTTTGAGGAGTAAAAATTGCATTCTGGTATATCTGTACAATTTGTTACCCCTTCCTCCTCAGAACCACCTCTCTTCTACTCATACAAATACTATGTGCTAAACTCAAATCACTCATCAATATGTAAATATTTACAGTATTAAAAGTAGCATCGGCATCTTCAGGATGATCATACATTGGAGCAACATGTCCAGTAACTTTATCCCATTGACCATGATAATCGTAGGTCATAACAGAAATCCAATCCAAATATTGAGACAAAACGGGAACGTCATAGCCGGCATCAATAACTCGTTTAGCTGGAGATACGGCTGCCGATAATAACCAACCTTTTGGTTTGAAAACTGCGCTCAGTTCTTTAACAAATTCTGAGAATGCTTGTTTGTCAGAATCAGGGCCCTTATTACAATCAACTTGCCAACATTTTGGATACTCCCAATCCAAATCAAGGCCGTCGAAATTGTGTTCTTGAATGAAATCCGTTACGTGTGATATAAAGCGCCTTCTTGCTGAGGGGTTGTTGACTAGCTTAGAATATTTATCACCAGCTGAATCATTCCATCCACCTATAGCTATGAGTACTTTGATACCTTTGGCTTTAAATGCGGTTACTTTTTCGTAGAATTCTGAAATTAAATTATTACAATTTTTTAAATTTTTTATTCCAATTAAACCTACTGTTATCAAAATCAGCCCATGTATCATGTGGTTTGATGATGGATTGGTCACCATTTAAAACAGCAAATCCGTAAATAATATGGGTGCAAAGATTTGGGTCTATATCTGATGGTAAGTATTTGCCTTCGCCTTGTCTGTACCAAGCCCAGTTTGTAAAATAGCAAACCACTTTATATTCGGAATTTGGATCCATTGGAGAAGTAGTTTGAGATGGATATGGTTGCATTGTACTTTGCTCAACTGTAGGCGGAGGAGTTGGTTTCGGTTTTGCAGGTATGGGTTTCATTGTGACTTGAGGTTTTTGAGTAATTGGTTCTATTATACCGGTTCCATCATCTGCCAAAACTTCTCTAATTGTTGAGAGTAATGGATGTTTGCCTTCGCCGCATCTATTGCGGAAGTCATCTAAATCTAAAGCCCAAACCATTCCACCGCCCAGATCCATGTTTCTGATATATTCAGATTTTAATCTGATTATTTCTCTGTCATCGTAAGAAACCCATTGATCGCCGCTGTATGCATAAGGACCCATCCTGTTTTTGGGGTCCTTGACTACTGTCCAACCGCCATTTTTGACTTTGTCGCAAATTTCATAGTAAGCCAAAAATCCGGCAGCTCTTGTAAATTCACCAGCTTGTCCTGGTCCAGGAGCTGGAGCATTTAATCCATTCTCATCGGCTTTAGCTAGGCGGAAACTTTGACCGTACAATGGCATTCCCATTACTATTTTCCTTCTAGGCACACCTTCCGAAATCCAATAGTTGATTGAATAATTCTAGAAAGCATTTGTTACTTATAACTTGTAAAAAAATCTTTATAAACTTACAGCGTTGTAGAAAACAACTTCATCTTCTGGATGTACATATAAGGGAGCTACGTGGCCTGTTTGTTTATCCCATTGTCCGTGGAAATCGTAAGTCATTACTGCTACCCAGTCTAAACTATCAGCAACTGCAGGAACATCATAACCGGCATCAATTACAGTTTTGCTTGGTGTTACGGCTGCTGATAGTAAAAGTCCCCTTGGTTTGAAAGCTGCGCTCAATTCTCTAACAAAAGCACCAAAAGCTGGTTTATCGGAATCTGGACCTTTTTTGCAATCGACCTGCCAACACTTTGGATACTCCCAATCTAAATCTAAACCATCAAAATTGTGCTTTTCGATGAATTCAATTACGTGTTTAATGAACCTTGCTCTTGCTGATGGGCTATTAACTAGACGAGAATATTTATCCCCTTGGGAATCGTTCCAGCCACCAATTGCTATGGTCACTTTAAGCCCTTTAGCTTTATAAGCAATTACTCTTTCGTAGAATTCTAAAAGTAAAGTATTAATATATTACTTTAATAAAATTAGTGGTAACTTACTATTATCAAAATCAGCCCAAGAGTCGTGTGCTTTGATGGTGAGTTGTTCGTAATCCAAAACGGCAAAACCGTATACAATGTGGGTGCATAGATTTGGGTCTATATCTTCAGGAACGTATTTACCAACGCCTTGTCTGTACCAAGCCCAGTTGGTAAAGTAGCAAACAATTTTGAAATAACCTGAATGATCAGGGAGGGGTTTGCTAGGAACCATTTCAGTTGTTGTCGTTGGTTTTTTTGTCGGAGGTTTTGTAACTACAGGTGGTTTAAATGTTGGACGTTCATAATCAGTATCGATATCACCTGTTTCAACTATGGATCCATCATCTCCTGAACATTTCGCATTATCGGGCCAATCGCATATTTTCTTTTCCTAAAATGAATCAATCATTTGAATTTTTTTTTAACATTTTACTTTTTACTTACAATATTCCAATGAAGACCCGGGGCGCAGGTGAATGGTTCGTATTTTCCCCAAAGACAGATCAAGTATTGGCTGCAATCACCTTTATAACCTGAAAATGATCCCGCTTCGCATGCAGCGTATGGAAGACTCGACAATCCAGAATCTGAAGCTAATTATTAGTTATAATTAAGTAAAGCTAATTGCTATTGGGTTGAATTTACCTTTATTGTATTTGTCTGAAACTTGCGCCATTTTTTTCCTATCAAAACATTTGACCTTGTAGCCCCAATCGCACATCATGGCTTCCACATTCCAGTGCAAACCTGGTGCACAACGTTGAGATACTAGTTGATCGTTCACGCAGACGTAGAAGCTGTTGCATTGTTCGTGCGGATAATATTGGCCAGTTTCGCAATTTTCTAAGCTAGCAGTTGATGGACGCCTTGTTGTTGAACGGCGGGTTGTTGTAATTCTTTGCGTGGTTGTGGTGGTTGTTGATGTTGTTGTTGGTCTTATTGTTGTTATGTATTCCGGAACATCTGCCACTGATTAAAATATTGACATTAAACTTGTTGAATGCAAAAAATATATTCGAGACTTTTTTTGTATTAGAATATTAGACAAGAAATTGCTCAGTGCAAAACAACTCTAAATAAACCAAAAATTGTAAAGTTTGACAAAACTAAGTACTTTTATCTCGTTGAATAATTAGTAAACTTTAAACTGCTTATGATTATAGAGTAAAAAGTAGATATTTTGATGCAATGGAAGTGAAATTACTTACACTTTTCTTCACACATTGCAGAGCTGGGCCAATCGCAGATGCCTCTATCCTTATTCCAATGCAAGCCTCCAGCGCAGTATTGTTTCTTCATTTCTCCTAATATGCATCTATAATAGGCATTACAGTTATGTGGATCTGGTGCATAGTGGCCTCCTTCACATTTCATAGGCTTTTCAGGCTCAACTTCAGGCATCACTACTCCCATTGGTGGAATTGTTGTTATTTCAACAGGTCCATATGTAGTAGTCTTTCTGGTTGTAGTTGACCTACGAGTTGTAGTGGTCGTTGGAGTTGTAGTTGGTTGCTTAGTTGTATCTGGCGACCACCATGGAGTTGTTTTCTGTGTAGTTGATGTCCAAGAAGTTTCAGTAGTACTTCCAGAAGCACCCGAATCAATTCCTGTAGTTAGGGTTGGCGGTGCTGGTGTTACAGGTTCATTAGGTTTGGTGCAATCTGATTGTGCAGGTCTATCAGGAATTAAACCAAGTCCTCGATTGATGCTTTTTAATAATGGAAAAGCACCCTGGCAACATCTATTGGCAAAATCATCCAAATCAACAGTCCAAGCAACAGCTCCTCCGTACCCATTCGATTTAATAAATTTGGCTTTTTCATAAACAATATCTGGGTCATCAAAACCGACCCACTGGTCTCTACTATAAGCAAAAGGCCCTGATGATTTTGCATTGTCTTTACTTATGATCCAACGCTGATTGCGAACGCGATTGCATATTTCATAATAGGCTAACATTCCAGGTTGTTTGGTATATTCTCCTGGCTCTCCAGGTCCAGCGCTTGGGACACCAATATCATATTCACCATGTTTTGATAAAGTAAATGTTTGTCCATAAAACGGTATTCCAACTATCAGTTTAGATTTTGG
The DNA here is from genome assembly GCA_030264575.1 of Tachinus sp. AB-2021. Classification (NCBI taxonomy): domain Eukaryota; kingdom Metazoa; phylum Arthropoda; class Insecta; order Coleoptera; family Staphylinidae; genus Tachinus; species Tachinus sp. AB-2021. The sequence goes on along the minus strand of JARJEC010142455.1, from coordinate 4,807 downwards.
CGCTCCATTTGCGACCAAATATTCTAAAGCATATTTCTGCAAAAAAATTATTAATTTGGTTTTAAGCAAATTGTTGCTGACTTACAGTATTGTATTGTGGGTATTTATCTCCTGGTCGTTCATACAATGGGCTAACATGGCCAGTCATGCGTTCCCAGCTACCGTGGTAATCATACGTCATTACAGACATAAAGTCTAAATCTCTTCCCAAAGCTGGTAAATCGTATGCAACATCGATGACTTCTTTGTAACCAGAAATAGCTGCTGCTAGAATCAGTGGTGGGCTTTGTTTGTCAAATTCCTTCCTCAATTCTTGGGCTAATTTGGCAAAATTTGATCTGTCACTTGCTGCGCCTTTTTTGCAATTACTTTGCCAACAAACTGGATAATTCCAATCTAAATGTAATCCTCTGAAACCGTGTTTACGTAAGAAACTAACAGCTCCCACTACAAATTTTCTTCTGGAAGATCCGTCGCTTACTAAACTGGAATATTTATCTCCAGCTGAGTCAGTCCAACCTCCCAATGATAACAAGACTTCTGTGTCACTTAATGAGGTTACTCTGTTGTAAAGATCTGAAAAAAATTGAAGTAGGTTAAAAATATAGATGTTTGCAGATAACAAATAAATCATGATTACTTGTAATACATTTATTTTGACTTACTGTTGTCGATGTCTGCCCAAGGATCAAATTCTTTGATTAATAAATTTTCTGGATCCAAACTAGCAAAAGCGTAAACCACATGGGTGCATAGGCGTTGATCTAAATGTTCTGGTACAAATTTACCTTCTCCTTTTCTGTAAAAAGCCCAATTCGTGATGTAACAAACCACTTTGTTGCGCCCATCCATTACTCTATCATTTCTTAAAACGTCGATTTCTTTGAGACCATTTAAAATGTGAACTGTTTGTCCTGGTCTGCATTGATTTGGATCGATATAATCGCATTTGCCAGTTTCAGGATCAAACATTAATCCGCTGCCACAAGTTAGGTGATAAGAAAATCCAGTGCGGCAAATAAAATATGAAGAACAGTCGCGTCTGTCACTATATAATCCTTCTGAGTTGCAAGTTCCGTATGGTTTTGTTGGCGAATTTTCGGAATCAATTGTATTTGCATTATCTTCTAAAAATGTTTTCTATTATTTATATTTTTTCTAAAATTATTTTCAATTTACCTGTTAGTGAGGATTTGATTGCATTTAGTAAAGGCCATTTGTCACCACAAAGTCCTTTAAAGTCGTCCAAATCAGCAGACCAAACAAAAACTCCACCAAGTTGCATTTCTTTGATGTAATTCATCTGAAATTAACATATTTGTAAAAATGACAATCAATTATATTTATAACGTACCAGGAATATATAAAATAATATTTTTAACATTTTCGCGGACAATTTTATTCCTAATAGCATGCTTTATATACATATCTTAATCTTATTCTAATCTAATCAAATGTTTGCAAACTATCATTGGGTAAATTTATGACTTACCTTTTGTTGTATACTTTCTGGGTCATCATAACTAATAAACTGGTCCCCGTTTACAATATACGGTGACCCAATTGGATCCACCTCTTTAGACCATCCTTCGTTCAGAACCATATCGCAAATTTCAAAATATGAAAGGAAACCTGGTTTCTGAGTATAATATCCTTCTCTTCCAGGACCTTTTATTGGAGAACCAATTCCTGTTTGATTTAGATATTGAAGCGTAACTGATCTTCCAAAGAATGGAATACCAACCACCAATTTTTCCCGAGGAAGGCCATTCTTCAGCCAGTATTTAACGGAATAATCCTAAATTTCAATTCAATTAATTTGATCAAAATAATTTACATAATCAATCATAACTTACAACATTGTTGAACAAATCCAAATCATCATCTTCAGGTCTTGGTCTTAAAGGTGCATGATGATCAGCTATGGGTAATCTATCTTTATGGAAATCATATGTTTGCACATTAACAAAATCAACGTAATCTGCTAATTTTTGCGGATAGTAACCGTTATCAATTCTAAATCGCGATGCCGATGCTGAGACCGTAATCAACCAGTTTCTTCGTTTAAATAATTCGGACAATTCATTTAAAAACAAATCGAATTGTTCTTTATCAGACTTGTATCCTCCTAATTCTTCAGCACCCGGATATAACCAATGCAAATCGATGCCATCAAAATTATATTCTTTGATCAATTCAATTAATGATCTGATAAAATTAACCCGCTTGTTAGCGCTTGAAATCATTTGGCTGAACCTATGCGCGCCATCTTCTCTAGGACCACCAACTGATAATAACACTTTGAGATCAGGGTTTTGGCGTTTTAGTCCGGTTACTGATAAATAACCTCCTTGTACCGTATCGTATTCTTCATCTTTAGGAATTACTTTAAACGTATGCGGGTCTAAATTCGCAAAAGCGTATACCACATGGGTGCATGCAAATGGATCCAAATCAATCGGATTGAAAGCTAATGGTTCTTTCCTGTAATTAGCTGAACCCTCGATGTAACAAACTATTTTCTTCTGTTTGTCGGTTGTAGAATCGAATTTGTTTGGTAAGTTTTTTAAGAACGGATTATTTTTGTACAAACTGCGGCCAAATCTCAATGGATAGCCAGGTTGTAAGAAAACCTGTTGAAATCCATTATCAATCCTGTAAGGTTGACTACTGCGGTAATCACTTATAATACTTTGAAATTGTTGGAAAGGATTAGGTTGTTGCGAATAAAATTGGGGAAGGTAGTATTGCTGAGGTTGTTCTACGTAGATAAAATTTTGCTTAATTTTTAAAGGCTTTGGAGTTGTCGGTTTTATAAATGATGTGCGTTCGAAATCTAGATCTAACGGTACGTCAAGATTTAAATCGAATGCTTCATCTGGTGGTGGTCGCTTTTCAACCGAATCACGTAATGGTAGCCGGCGGGTGTTTGCCAGTACATCTGGTACGCTTTCAACTGCTGCTCTTAATGGTATAAATTTGGAACCGAATTCTTCGGTATATGCTGATGATCTGTCGGAAAATTGCTCCCAACTTGGTAAGCGTTCGACTGAATCACGTCTGAATGATGGAACTCCTGGTAGTGGCACATGTCTACTTGATTGTCTTCTTCTGATTGTGTGTTGCTCTGTTATTTGTAATGCTATCAGCAGTAGCAGCGCACATTTCTGAAAAATAAAAATTTTATTTTAAAATTTAACTTATAAAGCTTAAATATCAAATAAGTATAATAATTACAGAAGTCTGTTGACTTAAAACAAATTGGAAAAAAAAATTTTAAAAAAAGTTTACAAACAAATAAAAACAAATAAACGAAGAAATACAAATATAACAAAAAAAAAATAAAAAACGATAACAAAATCTATAAAGATACAAAAGCTTCAATCTAAAAAGGATATAAAGAAATATTAAAAAATAAAAATATAAATAAATTTAAAAAAGCAGAAATGAAGAATATTGGTTTTTCTAAAAATATTATCTATAAGATAGAAAAAAACTTTTTCGCTGGCAAATGCACACAATTTATTGAAATATTAGAAGCATCAATTAGCTCCTAAAATATTAATATATTAATATAATATTTATCAAATAAAGCATTTCTTTGTTATAAATTTGTAATTTGATCTTTGAAGTAACTGTTATTTAAAATATTACATTACATAAGAGCTTTGCGTTTTTGTCATTTGTTAAAACTCAATCGACCTCATTTTAAGTAGGTTGAACATGCTCTTATAGTAAAATATTTAATCATCTTTGACATTCCATGATTGTATTAAATTAGTATTAACATTTAAAACACACAACATTTCTTTATTTAAATATTGTCGTCCATTGCCAGGGTCGCTACGGAATCCTTGTACACGCATCCTACAACATTTCCACCGGCAACTCTCATTCTTTACTTTTTTTTTTCTTTCCTCCTGTTACGGACAAATTCCGCAGTATTAATTGCTGCAATTAATCTCTTCGTAAATAACTTCAGTAGCCAAATCGTTTGCGGATCGATGGCTGGCATGATTATATTAATTACAGCACGATATATTTTTGTTTTTATAGATGCGGCAAAAAACACACAGCCACAAGAAGCAGGTGTGTACAAATATGTTAATGAATTCTTGTCTCGTGGGTTCATTACGCTCACTGTAATTACCTCAATGCTAGCATTAAATTGAAATCGCAAATAAAGACTCATCTATAGTTCAGAATCTATTTATATATATATTTCGTTTTTTTATCGATAAGAAAATATTTATATTGTTAATTGCTGAAAGTGATGTAACGCTTTTTAGTCTTTAATTTGTTAAATAATTAAATGATTAGTATATCCTGGGGTGTATTGATGTATATCATTACGATTTAAATTTATGCAAATTATATTGAACTGATTTAATAATTGCACTAATAAAAATAAGTTATTATATATATAGTATTTTGTATTAACTAATTATATTTTAAGTTACTATAATTATATCAAAACGAAGTCCTGCAACAAATTTTGTAAGCCGTTATTTTAATGGTAAGTGCATACATATTTATATAACAATTTCTTAATTTGTCCCGACATAATTTTTAAAACATAATTTCACTTTATTTATTATTAAACCTCAATTTTCGTTTTTTGTAATTAAAATTTAAAAGTTAAAAAAGATTTGTGTTATTTTTTTTTCAAAAACGTCGTTCTATTCTGTCTTTCTCTGTATAAATTAAATTTATTTCTCACGTTTAGTTATTTGTAGTATTATTTTATTAATTCCTTTCAAAATATTATAATATTTTTCCAGTTGCAATGTGCATAAAAATACCTCTT
>JARJEC010142451.1:0-11517 GCA_030264575.1 Tachinus sp. AB-2021 | reverse complement strand
TAGTGATTGATTTCTAACTGAAAATACACGATGTGTACTCACAATTTTATTTATAAATTATTAATAGCTACTTGAATTATTGTAAATACGTATTAACTTTTAGTCTTTTTCAATTATTCAGGTATGGTAATTATACCAACGGATGCATAATAAAAAACAACAACAAAAATAATCCCACAACGACTATTCCAAGCGATGCTGTGGCCTTCCACAATAATTGCAAATGCGAACATGAATAATAACATGTCGCAACGCAAAATTGGGTTAATGATCGTGAATATCCTTTCCTTCATTTTTTATGTTATTGCTATTATTATTTTTCTGTGTGCATCCTATATATGCAATTTGTTTTCACTACAACCGCTGTCCGCTGACACAAAACAACAACGGCTTATCTAAATATAAATATGGGAATTTTGTTTGACTTATCAATCTTTATACATGGCAAAAATAAACAAATGCCGAGGGGATTATATAAAAAGTGCAATTATCAATTTATTGTAATATCAGTGTTGATAGTGCATGGCTTTATCTGAAACTTGATATTTAAACATGATGATTTAATTGTTTGTTTATGCTTGGTTATCATTTCGAAATTGTTAATTACTATGTCTGACTGCCATAAAGAATTCCCAAATTGGATGATTAAAAATTTGCAAGAAACACAGCAATAAAATTTAATTGCATATACTGAGAGTTTCACGATAATAACAGGTCAATTATTTGCACTGTCGATTGAAAACAATAACATCGGTGAAGGTGTGGGTTATTGTCTTATAGGGAAAGTTTGTTTTTAATTGTTATCGAAATTTATGTTATATTAGTTAGTATAAAATTGCATTGTTTTTTGTAGAGATGGATGTTTTACGTGGTAATTAATATTCAGGCTTTTAATGGTACAAGTAAAATTCTATGACAGTGAAAAAATCTCCGTTAACTAACTCCGCTAACTAACTCCGGATACTGACGGTGGAACTAATTTTGTTCGCTTAAAAGAAAGTTAGATAATTATATGGATGTGTGCAGGTGCATTCTAAACTGTCCGTTTATAGGAATTGTCCGCTTATTAGAGGTGTCCGCGACTAGAGATTTCAAAGAATCTACTTTTACACAAAGAGAAATTACTCTTAAATTATTTAAAATTTCTATTTATTTTTAAATATTCAAAATATTTTGCTAAGAAAATAATTGGAAAAATTATTTTCCGCAATGTATGGATAACCAAGACAAAAATGAGTCGGCAGCAGCAGAGCTGTAAAATTATAAATCAATTTTAAATAAAAATGATTTATTCTTGCAGATATTGTAAAAAGTGTTGTCAGCTGGAATTCAGTATATTAAATTTAGCATTACTGTTATTGTTATTCAAAAAGTAACCAAATTTGAAAGACTCAGCTTCAAAAAGATTTTTTAAATGTTTTTTATTTAATTTATATAAGTTTCTTTACTTGAATTCATTTTGTTTGATAGTATTTTATAATATTAGCCAGGTCAATGGGTTTTTACTGGAGATACGATGAGATGACTAAGATGGCTTACCAGCAAACCTGTCACCTGTAATATATTTTATTTGTTCGGCACTTGTAATGTTGCTTTTTATTTTTAATTTTAATATGTTCATATGTGGTTGCAAACAGGTTAAATTAAATGGTTGGGAAGGTGTTAAATCAATTTAACACCGTCGCAACGAAATAACACTGAGAAACGTGCAAAGACAAATTTACGTAGTTAATATAGAGCGAGTAACATATAAAATCATATAATTTGATTTAAGCCTTGTTGAAACTATATGTCAATTTGTAGATGATTTAACTGATAGAAAATCAAATCATTCAAATCAAAAATTATTTTTACATTAAATCTATTGCAAATTTTAATAACTTAGATTTTGACAACTATATTTTAAATTTACATGAACATTTTAGAAAAGCAGTATTAATCCTTTGGGATTCCGTATTGGAGCCGCCCCGATAACCAAAAATTGATTTCATAGATCAAATATATAATTTAAAAAAAAACAAAACATTCGTTTCATTTTTTATAACTAGGGTATATTTATTTAAATTTTTGTTATACATCATTGTCCTTAACACCTTACATTGTGTGGTGGCGGGTTTTCTTGCTGAAATCAAGTAGGACCGCAAAGGGTTAAAAAACTGTTGTTTCTGAATCGTTTATTCCACGACTTGATCACACATATTTTTTTATAATGTTTGTTTGAAACTGACGTTTCTGTCATTATTTTTATAACGGCAATAAATTAATTTTATTAGTTACATTTACCTGGAAAATATTGCTGGTTGATATTAGATATTTTATGATAATATTGCAAGTAATTTAATTTGGTACATTTTAAATTAAAATGTTATGAGACATTAACAGCGGCGATGGTAAATGCCATAGTAATTATTCGCCATTTAAAGACCAAATGCATGGTGACCTCTTGCGAAGCCATAAATTTAAAGATCACGGCATCGGTAATGCTAACCAACTATACATATTGAAATTTAAAAAATTATAAGAAAATATGGTGGACCGAACAAGAGGAATTTTCCATTAAATTACGTTCTAGATTCGAGTACGGTCTCTCATTTCCTTTTTCTTTAATATCGCTCTCAAACTGCTCGTTTAGTTTGCACACTTTCTATAACCCCACTGTTGATTACAGATTATTCAGATGAGTCCGACGTTTTCAGTCTATGATCTTCCTATTATGTAAATTTTACCGTTTAATTAACCGAGACGAAGATATTTCACAAACCTCCATATTTATTCGCTGAAATTCACACGAACTCTTAGACCGCGCAAAGGAGAAACCTTTTTAATACATTTTTTTATTTGAATGCACACCGGATTGATTTTAAATACTTTTTTACAATTATATCTTGAAACAGCATCTTTACGTAATCGTGGATGTGAACTTTCTCTAGAAATTTATTTAGGAATTTCAGCACGTTATGGTTTAACTGTTTTTATTTATGTGCATTAAAAAATCACTTTATTTTTTTTATTGGTTTTAAGTAAATTTTGTTGCAATTTTCTAGCTTGTTTGCACATTTCTGTTTTAAAAATATTTACAAATATTGAGATTAAATTATACTTATAAGTCTGACAAAAAAAAAATTAATTTATTTTATTTTGATGTCGGCTTGTTGCTGTCGCTGCGGCTAATAGCAGACGCAAGAGGTTCATACCCATGCACCAGGAATATATCTCCAAAAATCAGGGTTGGCTAAAAACATGTTTTTTTTTTAATTTTAAACAAACATCTGTTTTTATTGCTTAAAACGCAATACATAAAGTTCTATAAATCAAATTCAACCGGGTTCGATTTTGAGTCATTTCTAGTCATATTTACAAGACGAATGTTAATCCCATTAACATTTTTGTAAGGACATGTCATAAATAACTTCTTTATTATCTATACTGCGTATTTTTTTTATATTATTGTAAGAAAAGGTATGTTTTGGACATATGGTTAAGAATTTTATATCACACTAAACATTTTATATGGTACTATTTGTACTGCGCCACTTGCAACTAGCTTACCAACAAAATGAAATGAACTCACAGAACCGCCGACAAAAGATAAATACGATTGAAAAAAATAACAATAAATAAGAAACATTGCACATAAATTTCATCGGACATTTAAATTTAAATCATTAGCGAAATCATCAATAACTTTTGCTAATAAATTCTCGTCAAATATTATAAATATCCAGTTTAAATAACGTTTTTTAAAAAGACGTGGAAATAAATATATCACCGTCTATCAATCTAAATGCAATAAAAATGAACTGCACTGGGTCTACAAAGACAACATTATGTTCTAGACAGTTCAATGTCGCTCTAGAACGCTCGTATATCAAACATTTAACTAGGGGAATTAAATTATATTAGTACGTCGTCGTCGTCTCAAATGCCAGCTCACAACGACACAAAATGTTAAAGGCGTTGCAAGAAAATTGTGAATATATTTTGCAATGCATCATAAGAATATAACGAGAATTTTTGAGGTAAATCTCAGTTCTAAATATTTATTTAGTTGTGTATATATTTGTTTTATACAGTATAATACAACTGCACAATCATAATTGACAAGCAGTGAAATCATATACATATATAATTTGAATTTAAATTATTATTAGTTCAATTTTAAATTCTACATAATTGGTAAAGTTCTTTACAAATTTTAGATAAAATAGTATTATTACAGTTAATTAGAAATATTGTTTGGTTTGATGCATGTTCTATTGCGTGCATATGTGACGTGTTTGTTGTAAATTATAATGAATGAAATTTTTTATTGCTTGTTGATAAAAATATGCGATATTAATATCAATTCTATTATAATTTTAATTATAAATAAAGTATCATTGCCGGACATAGATGTTGCCCTGTGTCAGATTGATAGGGAACAGATACTATGAAATTAGTTCAGAAAAAAGGTCAAACAACGCACGTGGGCAGCCAGGCGATAAGTCATTCATCCAATTACGTAACCAGAAATTAACGCGCTGTAATGAATGAAACATCATATCTCTGGTGTCACCATAGACATGATACATACACATATTGTTGTTTTAAGAAAAGTTTCATATTTATGCCAACATGTTTGCTGCTATATTCATCGTTATTTTCCTGCGTTATTGATATAAGAATAATGAAGTTACAATAAATATTTATAATATTTAGAGATGGTCTGTGCTTAATTCACAAATCCGGGACAAGTATTTATTAAATGTTTGTGATGACGCAAACCGATAAGTCCACTTATACTGCAAATATACAACGCCATTCACTCTCCGGAATGTGCTCTCAGACAAAGAACTGCTTACGTCAGAATCTAACGCACAATCTGAAAAAACGGCATAGGTTCAGAAACGATATAAAATTTTCTTAAATTTAGGATTATTTTTTGGTGAAACTTCATTAATAAAATCGGTCGAGAGATCGCGAGGTTATACACGCAAGGTCCATGCTCCCTCTCTTATCACTTATAACGCGGCGGAAATCGCAAAGGAGTGCATTGCTCTTATTTCAGCGATATTGCGAGGCAGAAATTGGAAAGTTGGATGGATGTCCACTTTCCATCTGCGAAATATACGATTTCTGTCGGGTTGAATTCCGTTTTTTTACCAGTAAGATTAGAATTTGATTTAATTGCAATGCCACGACTCGTTTGTTTTATGTAATGTTTATGATTATATTTTTCTTTTCTTTTGTTAATTATAGATTTGAAACGGGGCCGAAAATAAAGATAATTATAAAAAAATTCAGAGAATAAAAGTTTGCAGTGCCGTCGAGTATTAAGTGTTGGGTAGGTAGGCAAATTCAGAGGGTGCGGACGGCCACATGTATGGTGTTGGCTCGGAGTGGTGTTGCCCTTTCGCCAAGTGGTGTTCAGTGATAGTGTAAAAGTGTCGCACCTGCGGCGAAAAGGGTCGCGGCGTGGTGGCGGTATGGTTGCGAGCCAAAGTGTGGAAAATGACATGTACCCTGTACATAACCACGTGCCCTACCATGGAGAGTATTATCCTGGTGCTGCTGCCGATGCTGGACATTATTATACGTTACCACCGGAAATTGGACATGCACCCCATATGTGCACCGTTCACGGGGATTATGGTATGATTATATTTTTAACGTTAACATTAACATTAGTATAAAATTAATAACATTGCTAATTTTATTTAACAATATAAATCTCAAATTACCAAAGCATAGGTCTCACACGAATTGTAAATGCAATTATACCTGATGCGGTCATCGGTACCGGAATTTTTATTTTTTTTGGTAAACGTAAGTTCTTACCGAAAAAAATATAACCAAGGCCTACTTGAAGTTTTTTGTTGAGATTATTTGAGTTTTCAAATATGACCGCTGGAATGCGCAACTGCATTCATCATATTCAAATGGGACCATAGGTTATGTGCGGTATTGTTAGATATGAAATCCAAAAGACACACTTGTTAAAAATGTAAAGAATATTCAAAAACTTATTAGCAATTTGATATTTTAACAAATAGCAAACACAATTATATTCAACGACTGAAAGATATAATACATAAGTACTTTTGACATGTACCCGAAATGATGGAGCTCAGCTCACTGGAGTAGGTAGATACTTCAGTTTTATTTTTATTTTCATGTTCTTTAGTTAGAAGGACTTAGTAAACCAATTCTTATTTCGTTTCAATAAACAGAGGGGCCCAATTTAATCATCAAATTAATCAACGGAATTTTTTTGTACTTTCAAATTTACACCTACAGCTACATAATTAATCAATACTATCTTTATATCATAAAATGGGAATATTTAATACCTTTGTGATGGTAGAATGAGAAGTCTGCTAAAAATAAAACATGGGATATTTTTTGACTAAATAAAACACAATTTATTTATGTTTTTTTATTTCCTTTTACTTTGATACAATTACTACAACAGTACTCTATTTTTTTAAATCTTTTTTGAATAGTTCCCCCTTCAAAATAAGCGTTTGCTACACTGATAAAAGCGCTATTTAGGCTTTTTTTTTGCCGAACTATTTCTTTGAGTACCGAAGAAGGTTTATTCGGTCTAAGTTCTAAGCAATACGAAGCGTAATTCATTGATTTAGCAATGGCAGCTGCGCACATGAGCACCCTTACATTGTCTTGCTGAGGGAACTGAAGGGAACCTTTTTAAAACGCCATTAAAATTATCTATTAAGTTGCATTAATACTTGCAATTGTTTTTTCCATTAGGAAGATAAAGCCGAATAAGCCTTCTTCACTATAGGCAGCATCGGCAAACTTGCCTGTGGAGTTGTCACACTATTGCAATTATTTTTGATCGATTGTAAACAACTCGGCATACATCGCACGGATAGTTTAATATGTATGTTGTTCTTAAATTAATTCAAATGTTATACAGGGTGTCCCGCCTGGGTCATATATGTCGAGAACAACATGTGGGATTATAATGAAACAAATTCCATTTAAATGGTAAAAAGTGCATTAAAACATAACATAAAAATCCAATCCCGCCCCCTCTTCTTGAGCGTGCGGGATGGGTAACTCTGAAATATTAAATAGGAACCCCATTTTTTATTTCTGATTCTGATTCTACGTGAAAACATAAGAAACTTTTCTATTAAACACTTTTCTCGTTGCGTGATAGTTGACACTATAACAAGGGCGTATGGCACCGTTTTTTATTTTGTTTGTTGTCGATTACAGCGGTATTAATTACGCAACCAGAAAAATGTTAAATATAAAAGTTACTTATTTTTTCTACTTTTTACTAATAAAAACTGGGGGTTCCTATTTATGATTTCAGAGTTGCCTCTTCCCAGCCCTAAGAAGGGGCCCGGGTGGATTTTTATGTTATGTGTTAATGCATTTTTGTACAATTTGAAAAATGCATTTTGTTTTATTTTAATCCGACATATTGTTCTCGAGATATTTGACATAGGCGTAACTTTCTGGACATCCTGTATATTAATATATTATGTAATATTACATACACGTTCATCGGGGATGCGAACTATCTCGCGCACAGTCACTCACTGATATAACAAATTTATTTCTTCCATTAAAAGACAGAAATAAATGTAAGCAAATAATTTTTATTTCGGAAGGATTATGTCTGGAAGTTGCGGCACACTTTAAAGAATTTTGCGGGACTTTTGTGTGCCGCGAAGTAGTTGAAAATTTGAGAATCACTACTTATTGACACTCAAATTTGGATCTTAACTTTTTCAACAAATACTGCACCTATAGCTTTGTTTGCTTCCTGGTTATTAGCTATTTCAAACACTTTCATACTTTAAATCGGTAAATTGTAGAAATGCAACCTATTTTATTGTTAAGGCTTATATTTTTGTTATTCACTATATTGAATAATAAAACACACGTGTATAAAATAATATTTAATTGTACAGTGTAGTGAAGCAATTGTTGCAGTACAATTTAAAATAATTTATAACGTATTTTATAAACAAGAAATTCATAAGGACAATTTTAAAGTTACATGCGAATTATTTTTTACTTTATTCAAGTTGTCAAGCATTTTGAATAAAGTGCTGTTATACTTTATATTAATTCTTTTGATTTGATAATATTTAAATTATAAATGATCGAACAAAACTAAATCAGTTAAATTAAAAATAATCAGTGTGGAAATAGAAAGTGTTTTGCTAATAATAATATCAATCGCTGACCACAAAGTTGAGTTTTATTCATGTTGGTCAGACTTTATAATTGGCGAAGGGGAACCACTTTTGTTTGTAAAACAAACCTCCAATATCTTTAAAACCCCAACTGAAAACATTGGAAAGAAAAGGGAATTTTAATAAAATATGCAATTTTACAGGAGAGTAAAACAACTAAACTTTTTATACTTAAGAAAAAGTAAAATGTGATTGCTCTATAAACTAATAGCATCTAAAGTAGGATATTATTCGAAAGGCTGCAGTTTCTTTTACTAATAATGAATCATGTATCAGGGACTGAAAATCTCCGTATAAACCAATTTCACAAAAAAGGTTCATTTGTATAGTAAATGTATTTATCTAAATATCATAATTTGATATCACCGAATCCAATAATATAATATCAGTTTCCTGAAGATCACTATTATTTTTATTATTATAGAAATATTGTATTTAGTTCTGTAATAAATCCTATGTGTATAGAAAGATTTTTTATAAAATGTATTGAAGAACTGATATCGATATCACAAAGTTGCTTACATTCTGACACATTTTACTACTAACTTTATTAATTATTAAACAAATATGCAAAGGACTTGAGAAATTATATCTCTGAAAACCGTGAACATGATTGCCTAAAATCTAAAATAATGTTTAATCCGTTCATTAACCTGCTGGAAAGTTAACCACCATAATTTAGTAATTATCAAAATTTTATGATATGATAATAATATTAACCGTAAGTACTGTTGTTAAAATGTATTCTGGTGGCTTGAAGTCATGAATTACAAAAATTCATATCTGTCTATTTTGATCTAAAATTCTCGTATCTATAATTCTAATAAATATTCGTGGATACAAAAACAACTTTTAGCGATGTTTTATTTTAATTATTATATGGATTTCTATATTGCAATATACACTCCACGGATTAAGTCCATCCTATATTTGTAAACATTTTCATTTAAAATGTTACAATCAAAAGTAATTCTTTTTTAGCATTTATTCTGCTTGTTATAAAAATACTATTTACGTTGAGAAACATCGAAAAATATTGATTAGTCCATTTACATGTCATTTAGTCCATCCGTGGACACATTTTAACATTTATCATTAATAAACGACTAACCAAGAAATTTATCATTTGATTGTATTTTGTAAAAGACTTCTATAATATAATATAAAACAATTGTTTACTCTCACTACTAGTAGAATTTTTAAAATTTTAAAAAATGAATTGCAGAAACTAAATAATTAATAAATTAGTTTTTTTAAGCTGTAATTCGGGTTGGAAAATACGTGTAGAATAGAATTTCTTAGTTTTTATTAGGTTTGAAAAATTATATATTACATTTTTTATTTATTTCAACAACTTACTTTGTATTGTAACATTTAGTTGTCTTTGTTGTTATAAAAAATAATTATTACATTTCAAATTTACGACTGGACGTTAAATTGAATTAATGAATAAAACAGATAATATCTAAACATTTTGGGTACTAATTTTAGGTTAGTAAAAATTTTAACGAGGAAACGTGGAAAAAGTGCTACTTCAATGTTTAACTAACACAAAAATAAAAGAAATAAAAGATTATGTTGTTACCGTTGCTTTATAAATTTCCTAACCTAAGAACAATTTTGAATATTTCCACATGTTTTTAAATCACATCTGACCAAATCATAAAATTTATTTTAAATTTAAAACTAAAATTAGTGAATGAGTAAAAATAGAGTAATTTTACTAATCCATTTCACAAAGTTTTCTTAATCATACAAAGATGGATAAATTTTGTTGCACTCTTAACATCAAATATGTCGCTAGTATATATTATATTCCAGCTATGAATTTTGATTGAATTTATTGGTGCAGAAGCGCTCCACATAATACAATCTACCTACACTTCCAAGAGTTCAATAGATGGAAATATTTGGGGTGGTTTTCTGATATTAAGTATATAAAAAATAATAGAACGATAAAACCGACATACCAATAATAATATTTTCTTAGAATTATAGAGATTTCACTATAAAAATAAACAGGTTTATTTTGCGACCTTCGACGTTTATTTATGAATAATATAATTTGCTTCTTTAATAAATGTACTATGTATTTTTCACTGTATTCTATTGTATTTAGTGTTTACAGTACTGTTTATATTATTATTCAATGAATAAAATATGATTAGTACGTTAATTTTTATTTTCAATTTTTTTTATTTGAAATAATTATTTTTAAGAGCTTTATTTACTCAGTATTTTTCTTTTTTGTTCTTGTAATATTAAAACTGGATTATTTATTATTGATATATTAAAACTAGAACATGTGTTTATTTTTAATACAGTGTATGTGAGCAATATTATAAAACTATTAAAATCGGTTTTTGAATTTTTAAAATGGCACTCTGATCAATAAATAAGATGTATTGCTTTTAAGAATTTTATAATGTGATAATTGTAAAATTACTTTGGAGCAATGAGCATGTGATATTCAGAATTATGTACAGTATTTATTGTTTTGTTGTTCTCTAAAGTAGTTATTCTCAAAGTTATTCACATTTTGCATATATCAATTTGTAGAAGTTTCATATATTTTTGTATTATTTCAAATTCTTTGAAATTCATAAAATATTTGAAAAAAAAATTGAATTTTTCTGCAACCCCCAAAATAGTCCCACTTTGAGAATAACTGCTTTAGAGAATAACAAAAGTTGAAACTAAACTAAAATTTTATTTTTGTAACTAAACTTTCTGAAATCTTAAATTTTGACTTCGGGTATTTTTCAGTTGGTATTTAAAAAAAGTTAAAAAGGTGGTTTTTTAATCATTTTTTATTGTTTCTAATTTTATCCTGAAACCGACAAACCCTATTAACAATACGAACGAACGAATATATTATATATTCCAGAGTTTCTCTTCTAATGTCTATGCATTCCTTCCTTAACGTATGTTCTATCCTGTTAAATTTTCTGTTTTCAATTGAGATTTTAACTTTTTTAGCATTGCATCTTCTCCATAGCTCTTTGTTTGTTATAATCTTTTTGTAATAGATCTTGAGTATTCTGCTAAGCCAAGGTTTATGAAAGTTTGTAGTACGCTTTTAACGCTGTTTCCTTCGATTTCCTTACTTTTCTTAGTATATGGAATGCTTCTTATGCCTTCTCTATTCTCCTATCAACATCCTCGTTACTTCCACCAGTCTTACTTATCTCACTTCTCTAGTTTTTGTTCTGAAATATTTATATGTACGTCCTGTTTCTGTCGCTTCTTTTAATTTTGTTGTTTGTTGTTGTGCGTTTTTTATGTTTTCATCAAAGATACA
>JARJEC010142446.1:0-12733 GCA_030264575.1 Tachinus sp. AB-2021 | reverse complement strand
ATATAGGGCGATATGAATTTGCGTTTGTATGCAATCTGCCAGTTTTGTGAATTGGAACTGACATCAAATCTTTAGGTATTGTATCGGTTTTAGAATTGAGCAACCAGTCATTGTAAATATTTAGTAAGTACTCTTTAGCATTAGGTGTGGGTGATTTTAACATTGTTTAAGTAATTCCATTGATTCCGAGAGATTTCTCTTGGAAGGGATTTATTGCTAGTTGTAGTTCTTTAATGTCAGTCGGCTTATCAATCAAATTATTTGCAGTGTTTTCCGTTAATATTTATAGTTTCTGGTTTTTTATTAACCGTGACATTATGTTAGTCATGAGCTCATCAATACAAGTGGTATGGTTTGTGCAGAGACTTTAATATTGAATTTTTTTTAAAGTTGACCATATTTTAGATATAGGGGTACAATAGTTTATGTTTAAGCAAAATTTTATGCAGGATATTTTAGCTTTATTTTTAAAAATAAAAGTTTTGTTTGGGCTGCTACTTTTTGACATGTAAGGTGGTTTTCCCAGGTAAGCTGTAATTTATATGTCTTAAACGCATCTTTTCTTAGAGCAAGTTGTTGATTGCATTCGATATCCCACCATACTGGTTTCATATTATGACTATTATGTTTGAGTTTACCCAGTAGGAAAGAGATAGTTAAAATTTTCACAAAAAACCTTTTGTGAGAGATGTAAAACAAAAAGAAATTGAACTCCATAGAAAATTTAATTGAAGCGATAATCAAGGAAAAAATGAAAGAAAAATGCAGCAAAATATACCTAAAAAATGAATGATAAAATAAAATTAATAGTATAAAAAGCTTTCGAAATCATTTGCTGAGACTTATCACAAAACCAACTTTTTAGCCGACTAACTAAAGTATATTTTCTTAAAATTCTGGCTAAGATGTTTGTAATATGTGTAACTATACTCCAAGATAATAAAAAGATTTCAAAATTAAGTACTAGTACTTAATAAAACTGTTTAGATCAACACCTGCTAGTATTCGACAAAAGGTCATTGCCAACAAAAAGTGACAAATATTGATAGATTGTGAATTACCATATTAAATCAAAGTTTGAAATCATTTTATTTTTGGAATATTAAGCAATATACATTGAAAAAAAATATGTTATTGTACACAATTGCATAAAACTGTTTATTTAACATTTTGTTTAAAATTTATAACTATTACTAAATCCTATAAACTGCACGTAACATTGATATATTATTACTATTATTATCATTATTATTATTATTACATTTATTCCATATTAAAATTACAAACAAAATAAGCAAAAACAAACAAAAAACATAAAACTTAAGATAATTTACATTATAGGTACGATTGCGCTAAAAAAAATCATCATGTAAAATAAACAAATCAACTAGATATATCTACAAAAAAATGAAATAAAAAATGTGTATGAAAAAAATGACTTATTATATAATTAATTATTATGATAAATACTGTGTTATTTATTGTACATGTTAGTTGTACCAGGCTTCGGAGCTCTCTAGAAAACAATCTTCGAATTGCTTTCAAAATTATAATTTTAATTGCGAAGCAATAACATGAACACTATTTAATCGGAATGTAGCCGATACTGTTATTAAATCACCGTTAAATTAATTTGTTTGTTTAATTATGGGGGGTTTTAATAAATATGATTATTTATGATTTTGCCGCCAAAGCTTGCGCCTCAGCCACCATTTTCGCCCTCACTGTTGGTACGTCGTCTTCTATTCTCACCAACAGGCGGATTTTCTGAAATTTTTAAATACATAATTAAATTGGTTTTAAATTCTGGTTGCTGATACATACCGTTTCTCTATCTCCGGGCGTTGCATGCCATATGTAGATCATGTATCCGGGGATGCACAACATTGAGGTTAAAGCTGTGAACCAACCGAAGAGATGCGCCCAAAGTGGGAATTCATAGTTAAGATACTTTACTGGTGTCCATTGTATAATGTTGAAGATGAATACACCCTGAAAATGATTTAGTAATTTATTAAAATCAAATATTTCACATGCAAGACTTATTAAATTTGTTTTCTTTTTGTTACAGAATTTGTGTATATCAAGTGAAGGGATGCAAAACCAGCAATTTCCATTTTAGTCAATATTTCAGAAGACACAAATTTATAATAACTCCATCAATAAACATAATAGTAATACAATTTTTTAAATTCTTTCAAATGTAATGCATATTTTTGAAGTGTAAGCATTTTGACTATCTCAAGTAACAGTTACTTTTCATACATACTCTACTGTTCTTAATCTCACACATTTGATTATTGTAAATTATTATTATAAAAAGAATTTGTCCCACAGTTCTTTGGTTGCTTAACCAATATCCAAAAACTGGAATGATGGAACATTAAGTAATTATGCAGTCTAGTCATTTTTTAACCAATATATACACCAAACAACTTAACTAAATTCAAAAATGTGTTTTTTGCCAGTTTTACAAATTAAATTATTATACAATAATTCCTTTTGGTTGCTTGAAAAATTTAAAACATCTAAGTATTGAGGTGTCCAAAAATTATTTGAAAGCAATATTGTCAATTAGTGTCCTACCACACTCAAAAAAAAACGTTTTATTAAATGTAAACATTTATTTTTTTAGAATAAAAGTTTTTGAAACGCAAAATTTTATACAAGATAGAAAAATGTTATTGTTTGTTTCAGAGATATTAAAAGAAAATGATAAAATGCGACATCATCTAATCTGAGCAGTTGAATAATTCTTTTTTACAGAAACGGGTTTACGCCGGCCTTGTTTGTTGTTAAAATGTGAGCTATTGGCTCTAGGTTGCTAGTATGATTGACTCCAAGAGACCCCTGCAGTTTTTATAGCTCAGGGAAATATACAAATAGGGAAATATGCAAATATTATTGCCTTTTGGAGTTTGCGTGTTGCTTCTTTGAGTTGACTGTAACCAAAAACAATAGCCAAAACTAGCATTCAAACAACAAAAAGACTTTATTAATTGAGCTAAGAGGGCCGACACCTAGCGACTTTTTGGCTTTCTACCGGTATGATCGATTCCAAAATGCACATGGGCGGGTCAACCAATCGCTGATAGCTATTTGGACTGATGCCTTATTATTATTTCTCAAGTTTCTAATAAATTGTCAGTGAATTCTATGAGCCTGGGTCAAATTAACCCAATTGCCCGAATCCGTCAATCCGTTCCTGAAGAGGCCCCTGTTAGCTTTATAGCTGGGACAATCGTCTTGTTGCCACTTGGGACGAATGAATCCCAACGGCGACAAAATTTGCAAAAGTCCTTGACTATACCGGCAACCAAAAGCCAAAATAATTCGCATTGGAACAACAAAAGGGCTTAATTCATCAAAATAAATCGAGCCGGCGCAAACTCAATTGTGTGAAAGGAGCCTAAAGAGCTCCACTAAATTTTGAATTATATTTATATATAAAATATGAAAACTATTTAAATTCAAATTTGTATACACCATAAAAATGTTCGTTGATTACTATAAAAATTGTCAGATAGATAGTCAACTTCTGTCTTACTGAACTTAATAAATTAACATTTTTTTTGTTGGTAAAAAACAAACTTTTTACTTTTAAATTTTTAGATAGCATACATTTTTTTTTCTTTGATTGCGTCAATTATTAATACATTGATGAGGTAAAATATCATCCATATGCATTGTAGTCAATTTTTAGACTAATGAATGCAATAAATCGCGTTATTTATTATTAAAATCTATTTTTTGTTGAGAATTATGCCTTTCAAATTCAAATTTTTATATAGAATAGACAATGTTTCTCTAATTGCTTCAAAAATATTAAAATATTGAAGAAATTGAACATTGTCCAATCAATACCATCAGCATAGAATGTGTGTCTTACTGAATGCAATAAATTGCTTAACTGAATATTAAAATTTATTAATTATTAGTGCTATTTTCAGAATATACTTAATTGATACAAACAACTACTAAACGACCATACCAACCTCGATAGCATTGTAAACGGTTTTTTAACCATTACTCCATCAAGATCAAGTAGAGATGCTTTTCAAAATTTGAAATTAAACCGTAACCAAATAATGAAACGGGTTATATTATAAAATTTATAATACATTTTTTACAATGTACATGTTTTCCGGCCACTACTAATTATCTGCCACCTGCGACATGCAAGCAGAAGTTTGGCCATGTCTGGTATAGTCTATATATAGTATAGTAGTACAGTATATGAGAAGACTTGATTCTTTAGAAACAAATATGTTTTACTATTTAGTAGCGCTATTTGTTGCATTTATTAGAACACATAATAAACGTAACAGCGCTACTAAATTGTAAAGCATTTGTTTCTAAAGAATCAAGTCTTCTCATATCAAACTTTTATACGGCAAAAAAAACAATGCTTCCAAAGAACAAATAATTAACTTAAAATCATTTGGTAGGACTAACGTTATTTAGCTAAAACATTAATTGCTTTGGTTAATTATTAAACTACGTATTTAATTTTTTTTTTAAATTAAAATATAAAATTATCTCTTTAGGGTTTAAATTGTGACAAAATTTGCTCAAATAATTTCTACAAACTATTTTTGCAATGAATCAATTGTATCAAGATTTTTACACAACATTCAAACATTTTCTTTAGATTTTCAAAAATATAAAAATACTAAAGTTTTTAAGCAAAAAAAGTTAGCATAGGCATATTTTTTGTGCAAATAAAGTAAGTGACTTTGTCAAAAATCAAAACTTTTATAATTTAACAAGTGAGATTGTTGTATCAGAATGGATTTGCAATTTATATTAAAAACATTTGATGAGTATCTTTAGAAGAAGAAGTGTGAGATACATGGACCCTTGCGTCAATCACCTCAGAGGACCCAATAATTTAGATTAATTTCTAAATTTAAGATTTAGAATAATTTCTAAATTTAAGATTTAGACTAATTTCTAAATTTAAGATTTAGATTAATTTCTTAATTTACGATTTAGACTAATTTCTAAGTTTAAGATTTAGATTAATTTCTAAATTAAGAAATTTATTTTAGGAATTGCAAAAACCATTAAATGAATAAATAAAAAAATGGTGGTGCAGTCTGCAGTTATTTTGATTTATTGATATATTTCATCATTGCCTCTAGTAAGCCTATTTACCTATTGTGATGGCAAGATTTTGATTAGACCAACAGCGTATAAGGTAACTTCCAAACCACCCTGACAGACTAGAGCATGTTTTGTTTTGATGGATTTGAACACTCCAGCTTGTTATGCTAGCGCTCAACCAACAAATTTCTAGAACGTTGACCAATTTATAAAATTTGTGAGATACTTTAAAAGAAACTCGAAAGCATTAATTGTAAAGTTTTATTCAAATTTTCATAAATGTAAATTTGGAATTTTTTGTTTTGTTGGATTTGAACACTCAAAGTCCAGCTTGTTATGCTAACGCTCAATCGACAAATTGCTAAAACGTTTACCATTTTATAAAATATGCAAGATATTTTAAAAGCACCTAGAAAGCATTAATTGCAAAGTTTTATTCAAATTTTCACAAATCTAAATTTGGAAATTTGAGAAATATTATAATTCAAAATTAATAAAACCACAATGCAGTTGTTTTTATTAATTCCAAATGCCGCTATCTCTTGGTAAGTTTTTCCACATAATATACAAGAAAATATAAGTTATAGTATTAACATGCTCTTTTGCTTTTTGGAAATTATATTTAGTTGTGGTAACCTTTGAGGTCATTAAGTAGGGGTTCAAAATTGCGATCTTCTAATTTGATAAAAAGTGTAACATATAGCTGATTCATAATATTTTAGTAAGCAAGCTTACTGAAAAGGGTAAATAAAATTGTACTTACAATACAAATAACTGGGGTCGTAATAGTCCAGCAGAATTTCCACCACTTCATTGGGTAGTAACCAATCATCTCCTTAATGCCATCGTAGAATCGGTTGACTCCAAAAGCCCATGAGATTGCAATACATTCAAAGAAGATTAAGAAAAGCAGACAGAAACCACTCACAGCGTACGAGTCCAAAATTTGAAAAACGTACATGCCGCCCTAAAAACGTTTAATTAATTTTATAGAATGCAATAAAAATGTTTAAATTACCTCTGTTATGCAAGTTAATCCAACTAAATATGAAAGTGCGCAAACAATGGCAATGAAGATTTCCTTCCTACGACGGAGAAGGTGTGGCCATTCATCTATAATGGCGGTAACAAAACCTTCCATAGTACAAAATTGTGAATCAAGACCTATAAGTAATATCATGAAGAAGAATAAGCATGACCATAGAGGTGATCCGGGTAATTGAAGTACTGCTGATGGATACGCCAAGAAAGCCAATCCGGGACCTTTAAAAAAATTATGTAAAATTAAAAAATAATAAAATAATGCAAAAATTACCTGAAGCCGCCACCTCAGCAACTGGCTTTTGTTGTTCATGTGCCATAAATCCAACTACTGAGAAAATTACAAAACCAGCAAACATACTAGTGCTTGAATTTACAGTGCATACAATTAAAGCATCCCTAAAAATAAATTTAATAGAAATTTGCAAATTAATTAGTCGCAATAATTACTTGTAAACGTTATTTGTGAATTTATTGTAGCTTCCTAAAGCTACTAAAGTCCCTAAACCTAGACCATACGAAAAGAAGATTTGAGTAACTGCATCGATCCACACTTCTGATTCTCTTAGTTTTGACATATTAGGCATAATGTAGAATTTTATTCCTTCCATAGCACCAGGTAAAGTAACACCGCGGATTAGAAGAACTGTAAGTAATACGTATGGGAATAAAGCAGTAAAATAGACAACTTTTCCGGTCCATTTGACTCCTTTCCAGATGCAGAAATAGCATACGATCCATACTAATAATAAAGTTCCGGCTAATTCCCAACGGATTCCACCAATATGTTCAATTCCAGGTGAAATCATCAAAGCTCTACGTCTGGAATTAAATTATAAGAATTATAAGTAATAGTAATTTTAATTTTTATTAACTTACTCCCAGAATTCTTTGACGGGGTCCGTTAATTCCGTAACTGATACATTCACAGCATTTAATGAGCAAATTTTTGTGAAGGTGTTGTTAGCGTTGTATTGTTCCCAACATGTTAACACTCCTCTATCGTAGGGGTTGACACACAATTTAGTGTTCCAGAGGTTGTTGCAAGTTCTCCAAGGTACATCTACAAAGAAATATATAATTTCCAAATTTTTTTTTTTAATTAATTACCTGATCTAAGTGACATGAAGAAGTAAAATATTGCCCAAGCCAAAATTACAATGTAATAGATGTTCATCCAGCAGGACATTACAGCTGCTGCATAGCCAATTCCTAAAATTTTTGTTTAAATTTAATAAATGTTAGCAAATTTTGTGTTCAAATACCTTTGAATATTGGTGCAATTTTGAATACGCCAAGACCACCAATAGTCATCATTTGTCCAAGTGCAAGTTCTAAGAAGAACATAGGTATTCCGGCCAGGAAAAGTGTAATGAAATACGGGACGAGGAAAGCGCCGCCGCCATTTTTATAGCATAAATACGGGAACCGCCAAACATTTCCTAAACCAATGGCCAAACCTACTACGGATAATATGAAATCTAATTTGCTACCCCATGACCCTCGTTCAGGTACTGCATGTTTGGATTGGACTTGGTTTGATGAATTTACATTTGTGATTGTTGGTAGTTCTATGGCTTCATCCCCATGCCTATTTAACAGTGTGTTTTCCAAACAGTCCTGATCATCTTTTCTATCTGCCATTTTGTTTATTTTATATGTTGCAATCTTTTCTAAACACCATCAGCTCATTACCGATCGGATTGGTATCTGCAAATAAAACTTTGGTTTAGAGCTGCGTTCTGCTCAGATAGTGGCTACCAAATGAATTGCTCTCGGTGACTGCATGGATTATATGCGAAATATTTAGGCCAATAGTTTAATTCAATTAAAAATATAATAGTGGTTGGGGGATGATTGGGGTGAAATGATGCACATGTGGAAGTATTTAACGCAGGATACAGTTCAGTCTCTCATAATTATATCCGAACTGAAGAGGATTTTAATTGCTGTGTTTATCGCGCTCCATTTATTCTAATCGTGAGGGTTGCCGGCCATTTCAAAACGTCTCGATCACCTCGTCTGATTAAAACTTTGTTAATTCCAAGCCAGGTTATAATGTTGTGGGTTGTATTATGTATATATCTGGGGCACCAATATTATATAACTGGGCATTTCCGCTAATGCCAGTGTACTACTAAATACTAATGCTCATCTCCCTATAAATCACCGAGCAAAATTAAAACCGCATCGTAGGGAGATTGCTAGACAGGTTATTATATATAGGGAGCAACTATTAATGTAATTGATATAACTATTCATTTCAATTAACTCGGAAATCACACCAGCCTCGCGACAAATACTAATTGCTAATTAATTTCTGAAATAATTTAATTTTTATTTATTTTGTTTGTTTGTGTCTTTTATATATTAAATATATTAAATGTAGACTCAATTAGAGTTACATTTTTTAAATAAAATTTTTATATTTAACAATTCATATTTACCAAAGAAATAAATGTTCTTTTATAAAATATAATCAAAACGTAAGACTTAAGAATTTAGAATTGTATATAAAAATTGCGATAATGTTATTACTTCATTTTGTCGCAAATATTATACTACTATGTAATTTTTTAGATAAAATCTTTAAATATAAAATTTAAAAAATTTAGGTTTGTATTTAAAATTTTTTGTCAATTATTTAATAATATTATATACTGAACTATTAAATTTAATTAGATCTACAAACATATTTTATTTATTTTCCATAATTATTCAAATTGGTTTACTAAAAATTGCAAGTAATTTTTATTAGATCCTTATTTAAGAATTAGTATTGCAGGATGTAGTTATATGGTAGAGAGGAGCACTATAAATTATCCTTAAAATGTCCAAATATTTACCGGTGCAAATCCACGTGGTTAAAACAGCTTTGTATTGATACCACTGGCACAAACAAACACACTTTTAACAATATCAATAAAACCAACAACACCAAACTGCACTAAAGCACTAAAGAGTGGCCAACTCAGTAGGCGATGAACCACTGACTATTTGTAAGCTTTGAAGTTCTACACATTGTCTTCGGTCCTATCATACATGTAATCATTTCATCATTTATCCTCCAATCAAATGCTACCTTTTATTCCAATGGTGGGGAGATAAAACCGACTTTTAATGCATCATTACACCAAAAAACTAATTATACGCCATCATTATTATGACCTGTAAATTAAAGTATAGACTAATATAATATCGCTCTGGATATTTTTAGTTTGCCAACTTAAATTTGGTTATTTTTATTTCAACTTAAATCAAACAAAATAAAACAATTTCTATGTAATTAAAAATATATCATTCTTTAATCAATATTAAATATTATTGGTAGAAATTAAATAAATATATTTCAAAACATTATGCAATTTCCATCAAAGAGAAAAGAAATAAATTATATTGCTTTTGAATTTTAGAAAAAAAAAACATAAGCAATATTTAACTAATTTTTACATAAATCAAATTAAATTTATAAATGATAATTATTTTAATAAAAAGAATAAAAATGTTGTAATATTTAAAATAAATTTTAAAAAAATTATCGAGAGACCGAAATTAAATTAATAAAGTAAGGAAAGCAAATGGTTTACCTGCCGAGTTAATGGAGAGAGGGTATTGTATGTCTAATACAGAAAAGGGATGATAAAAATTACAGAAGGGGTAACACTATTGTACACAGCATACAGAATCTATTATTAAGAAATATTTACAAATAAGATCATGGCTTCTCTACCAAATTAACAGTTGTTTTTTATAAACTTTTCACTCCTTTGATCCTACATGTACTTAGGAAATATGTCTAAGGTGATCCGATGGTATTGATTATGAAGACCCATCCACCCACCTAGTTATTGTAGAATTTTTCCATAACACAATAGTCAAGTCGCCCATTATATTTTTCCCATCATATAAATTATTGGTCCGCTGGTTTTGATTATAAGGAAATATCAGAAAAATTGCAATTGAGGAAAGGATGCTTGTAATCGCTTTGCTTCATTTGTTTTGCAGTTGATGCCAAAAAATAAAAACTATGAGCATTTTAGAAGCTAGAAAACCATTTTAAAGATAAGAAGAATGAGTTTTAAGTTTCTCAATAATCAACACAGCAAAAATAATTTATAGGTAACAGTTTGTACAAAAACTTTAATTGTTTTGCAATTGGTAAACACAATTTGAAACTTCAATAGAAATATAGTAAAATTATATTGCAAGCTACATAATCGTTTACAAAATAAGTTTAAGATAAGAACATGAACTTCAACTATTTTAAATTGGTGCAGAGAATAAGCAATGCTAAAGCCGCAAAAACAATTTAGAGCTGTGAAAACTACCCACAATTCTAATGCTTAAAGCCTTAGAATTTTAGGAAAAACGCCTAAAATGAATAGTTAGGACTTGATATGTACAAAAACTTTAACTGTTGTGTGGTTGTTGCCTAAAAACAACAACTTTAGCTGGTTGAAGTTTTAAGAACAATTTGTAGGCAAGAAGACTTAATTTCAAACTTTAAAATCATCCAAAAATAATTTGTAGATAGCAATTTCTATAAATACTTCAACTATTTTGTAATTGGTACAAAAAATATTAATATTTAAAATATTAGAAATTTGTAATGACAATTTAGAGGACATTTTAAGCCTCTGATTGGCTAACAAAACACCTTAAACTAGGTTTCAAACAAAAAAATTATCAAATACTATCTAATAGGTGCAAAGAACAACTTTGAAGCTTCTAAAAACAATTGGAATTTAAAAAGATTTAATTTCAAGTTTCTGATACGTGGACATTATTTTAAAAAGAGACTTGATAAACTTTTTTGTGGTTTTTGTCAAAAAATTCTAATTTTGGCCGGTATTGAAGCCTCAAAAACTTTGTATTGATAGAGAAAAATAGTTTTCAGTTTTGGAACTGGCAAAATATCAAATAATTTTCTGGTTTATTTTATATATAGATTTGACGTCCTTGTGTTGATAGTTAATAATAGTTTTTACAACTTTTTAAGAACTATAAATATTTTTTATTATTTCGTACAAATTACATTATGTCGAACGTTTTGATAAACAGAAAACTTTATCTTCCCCAACCACAGTACATTAATTAGTTGAAAATACATAATATAAATAAAAACTTTTCTATTGATTTGTATATGTATGGTTAATAAGAGGTACAGACCAAATTTCGGTTTGTACCTCTTAAAATACATAATATAAATTAAAAAATTTCTATTGATTTGTATATTTATGGTTAATAAGAACTTCAGATCAAATTTTGGTCTGTACCACTTATTAACCAGCATCATGCTCGTTCTCAGACCCATAAATATAATTACAAATCAATAGACAAGTTTTTTTTATACAATGTATTTTGCTACTAATTAATGTTCGCAGAAGAAAATATAGATTGCTACTTATCAAAACGTTCGACATAATGTAATTTGTAAGAGTTCCTAAAAAGCTAATATTAATTTTTAGGTTGTAAAACATTTTTGAACTTAAACTTTTATAGATGGTACCCAAAATAGCAATTATGAAGCTCAAAATAGAAGTTTCTGCCTTCGATACAATTTCAAAACCTTTGATAGTTAGATGTAAGAATGTTTTTTATCTACACAAAAACTGCAACTATTTTGTAGTTGAAATTAGAATATTATAAAAAGTAAATAATTACGCCATTGCTGCATTTTGAAATAAATGTTTTAAGAATTTACCTCGGGTGGGAATCAAACCCACAACCTTTGAATGTTATGTCCAATGGTCTATCAATTGAGCTACAAATTTATCTCAATTGGCATAGGTTTTATGTTCTATAACCACGTCAAAGTCAATTTTTGAAAAATCCATTACATGTTATGCTTACACATATACAGCTATGTGTATATATAGTATATGCTAGCACAATGCACACGGAAATTTTTGGCGGCGAACGATATCATACAAATATTGTAAATAATAATAAGTTATTATTTACAATTAAAATTTTTAAATATGGCCTAACTTGAAATTAGAATATTATAATTATTAAATAATTACTACAACATTAATCCATTTGAAATAAATGTTTCAAAAATTCACCTCACGTGGGGATGCTTAAAATGTATTTCAATAATATGAAAACTCCATTTCAAAGCGCAAAATGGTTTGAAAACATTTGAAAAGCTCTTTTGTTTGAATATTGCTTAAAAAAATTATTTCATAATAACGACTTATAATAATGCAAAAAGCATTACTCAAAATCGTCTAATAGGCATAGGAATTTTCCATCCATAAATAGTTAAGAACGTTTTGTAATTAATATGACGTATTTGTATAACCTTGCTAAACCTTGATTTCTTTTTGTGGGCTAGTCCACCTGGGTATTTCCGTGCTGCTTAAATTTGTCAGTCCACTAATGACTGTAAAGAATCCTTACGTGTCCAGAAGACATTCTTTCCAACACAGATTTTCTGTTAACACGTGGTGTAGGATTTTGAACGGTCTTCTATTGCCAACACAAATTTTGCATCATTGTTTAAATGCTGCGTCCTAATTGGAATTTTTAAATAATCATTTACACGAGTTATTAGCTGATATTCCACTTGTATTGGACAATG
>JARJEC010142442.1:0-30701 GCA_030264575.1 Tachinus sp. AB-2021 | reverse complement strand
TTTTATAAAATATTGCAATTTGCAAAATGTGTTATGATGCAATGCATTAGCGACGGCAATTATTCCTAATTTCTGTAAACCGACACATGTTTAAGAAATTGCTCGGACGCGTAACTATTAAAATGCGTGGTTTGGCTCAAGTCGTATGAATTTTACAGCGCATTTAAGACAGCCCAAATATATAAATAGTCGGATGTTTTACGTATAAATTAACAAATAAATAAAGTTTAATATGTTGAATTATGCTGCGTGTCCTCGGATTGACTTTACAAGATTTTATTCACTATTTTATTAAAAAAGAAACAAATGAACAAAATATTTAATTGAGGCTGATACGTGTTGAAACTCCATTGTAAACTTCAATAAAATATATGTGTGTACACTACACTGTGGCATCATCAGGCAGATGAATAATGATTATTCATCTGCCTGATGATGCCACACTGTGGTAAAAGAATTGTCGCAGTACAATTAAATATTTTTGAAACCTTACACACATGTGTTTTATTGTAGACATTTTATATTCATAGGGTGGAATAAATGGAAACATTGCAGTCAAAAGAAGCCACAAAATGTCAGCCAGGACCTCGAAATGAAACTGTTACGTTCCATTTATATGATTGGTTGTCGCCAAGATGTTTATGCAGATGAACAAGGAATGTGATAATAATATTTATTATTATCACGCTTAGATTGCTCAACATGAGCGCGGCGTGCAAACCACTCAAAATAATAAATAATGAATGCATATTAATGTATCTGTATGCCGGTGAGTGGGTCGGTGATACTATCCACTCTTGTCAACGACCAGCTAATCTATAAATATTTTATACTGTGATACATTTTTGATATGAGAAAAATGAGCGTTATTCATTTTTTTAAATTTGATCTATATGCAAAAAAATTGATAAAGAACGAGTATTTAAAGACATTGTGTTGTTGCAGTGTTATGTATTTATTTATTGTGATAATTGCTGGTTTATTTACCGAGTATGTTCGGTCTTTTAAATTGTAAGTTTTTGTTTCAATTATTTCAATTTATCTTTGTACTGAAGGAGAACAATAAGTAGAGTCCAAATCGTTTACAACAGATAAGATAAATAAAATTTAGTTTTACAAGTCCTATGAGTCGTCTAATAATCTCCTCTCAATTACTATTATTATTATTATTATTATATTAAAAAAATCTAATATGGCTCAAAGTAAGTTCCTAAACAAGCAGACCCGTCTTGACACATTGTATTCTATAACCTTTGTTTGATTATTAAATTAAAAAAAAATAAATATGTTTAAACTTTTAATACTATTTTAATTTTAATGTCAAAATTTCTTTTTATTTACTTGTAAAATTACACCTTTGATGAGTTTAAGTAGATTGGATACTATTAAAGAGCGTGGGAAAAGTTTTTGCTCTAAAAAATAGCAAACTCACTCAACGATAGCAAGTAGAAAGTAATAAGCAAGTTCAAACAGCACCAATTATATATCTTATTAAAAATATTAAATATCACTTGATCCAGCCTGCAACAATATAACACTTTCTAGTAATTTGTACTTTAAAATTTTGACGGATTGAATTGTATTCTATATTAATAATAGTAATTTATAAATGCAATAATATTATTAAATTATATCATGTTAATTATAATAATAAAAAAAGGTTACACTTTTGTACATTCAAAAATTCTATATTAAGCAAGATTCATTGATATTTTATGAAATAATTATGTTTCTTGTTTCATATCAGAAATTTGATTAACATTTGATTTAGAATTAATTAAAGTTATTTTTAAATCACTTTGCTTTGACAAACAAATTCGTATGTAATTACTACATTGTTCTAGCACATTTGATATAAAAATTGGTAGTTATGTATTATTTGTACATTAATCGCTTTAATATTTTGTAGTTAGTACATCAAAACATTACTACATTAGTATGTAGTTTCCAACATGTTTGATGAATATTTACTAAGGGAATTTTATTGCAAAATTTTGTTATCCTTGCTTTAACATTCAATTAGATTTGAAAGTAAATCGGAGCAAATGAACGCTTTTATTGACAATACATATAGCATTTTTGTCGTTATAAAAATTCTGTGTTATATTTTAATTTGTATAAATATATATTATGTATTTACAATCCGAATTAACGAATATTTTACAACGTTTGGAATTTGACATTTTCGATAATTCATAAATAATATTATAAAATCAGAAAATTCAAAACAAAGAATCAAAATTCAAAATTTAATAAATAATCAAAAACAAATACAGAATGAGAAAAATAATATTAAATTTGAGAATAAATTTATCAACATGTCTAATATACAATTTAACGAAATTGATATTTTTAATAAAGGTCTTAATTATTGTAATCATTATTTAGAATCAAATAAAATAAAAGAAATTCTAACAAAAAACATATAACTAGCTATTAAACGAGAAGATTTCAATTTAAAAATAAACAAATAAAAGAGAAGAACAAAGAATAAAATTAACTAAAATTAAATTAAATAATAACGATTTAATTTACACAAAAGCTGATAAAAATAATACTTTTAGAAATATAACAATCAAAATTCCTATTATCTGAGTTAGAAATAAATAATCTTATTATAAAAATTACACATCCAAAATTATTTAGTGTTATAAAAACACACAAAGAAAATTTCCCTGTTAGTTCATATGTTAATTGTCCAAATTATAAATTATCAAAATATTTAAGTAATTAAATGAAATTATATGAATGCAAATCTAAATTTAGCATAAAAAATACTTTAGATTTTACAAAAAAAAATAGAATATCAAGAAATAGAAATTAATTGTAAATTAATAAGTCTTGATGTGTGTAGTATGTTTTCCAAAATTCCAGCAAAAGATTATATCAATTTAGTTAAAAAGTTGTTAAATAAAAAATCAAAATTGAGGAAATAATAAATCTTTTTGAAATCTGCATAAAACAAAATTACTTTCTGTATGATAATAAATTTCTTAACAAATTTATTTATGGATAATTAGAATAATTAGAAGAAAAATTTTAAATTCAAATTTTAAAAACAATATAAAATTACTGTATAGATACGTAGATTATATTACTTCATGGGAACGATAATGTATGAAATAATTTATTAAAATTTGTATATAACATTGCTCAAACGATAAAATTTAATCATAAGTAGAGAAAAATAGATCAATAATTTATTAGACCTTAATTATCAGTATTCAATTCCTTATTGCATAGAGCAACATCAATAAATATAATCTTTAAATAAAGAAAATTTTGAAAATATAGTAAATATAATAAAAAAAATTGCAAATAATACTGGATATAAAAGTATTATTATAAAATAAAATAAATTGGCAATATATCTGAAAAGAATTCTTATTATTTAAAAAAACACTTTACAGTTTAACCAAATTACAGTTGCAATTAAAGCATTTAGGAATTTAAAATCAAAATTATTAAACGCAAAAAGAAAACAACAAACATTTGGAATAAAAGGAGCATTTATAAATTAAAGAGTAATGATTGCAATGCAATTTATATTGGACAAACCGTTAGAAATTTTAATATTAGATATAATGACCATATGAGAACTTTTAAAAACAAAAGTATTGAAAAATCTAAATTTGCCAAACATCTAATTACAAACAACTACAAAATTTCTAGTCAAATAAATACATTAAAAATATTACATAATACGGATAAAAATTTATTTTTTCTTGAAGATTTAGAAAATAAAAATTCATTAAAAAAACTACAAAAATGAATATTAACAAATTCTATAAAATTAAACAAGAAAATATTAAATAAATACTGCGATGCGGTATTTATCCGGGCTCGTATAACGAAAAAAAAATCATCGCAAAACATGAAAACATTGAGTTTAAACATCACAATACTAACAATGATATTACTAGTGTACATTTATTTTTTTGTCGGTCGGCATTGAAGAGTCCAATCTTTTATATTTAAATAAGTCTTTGTTTTTAGAGATAAATTAAACAGAAATAAGACTTAGACTCTTACATTTTTTTATTACCTAAAAATGTAAGGAAAACTCTTTAAATAATTTCTAGAAGATAAATTTGATTTGAAGCACTTGATCAACACGCAAAATTCTGTTCCAGCGTCTAGAGCAAAACAAAAATAAAATTAATCAAGAAATAATTAAAATAAAGCACAAATAAGTAAAGAAATGAATGAACATAACATTAATACAAAATAAGTTATATTGAGCAAAAATATAAAATTAAGTAAATAATTAACACAATAAACGCAAATTAAACAAAACAAAAAACAATTTAAACAACAAAAAAATTAGGGGATTAAACTTAAAAATAAACAAAATAAAATGAAAATAAAAAACAAATTAGAAAAAAACACAAAATTAAGTAAACAGAAAAAAAATAAACGACAAAAAAAAGTAACCAAATTTAAATACAAAATATGCAGAATAAGTTAATTCTGAAAAAATTAACAAAAATAGACAAAATGAAATATAAATTTAACGAATTAAGCAAAATAAGCGGAAGGTAAGCAATGCACAAATAAAAATAGATAAATAAATAATAATACAAACAAAAACAAAAATAAAAAAGATGCAAAATAAACCAAATAACTAAATGGCAATTTAAACAAATAAAATATAAATAAAATTATAGATAAAAAAATTAACAAAAAATAAACAAAACAAAATTGAAACATAAACACAAAATAAATAAATGATACTTTAAAAAAAATGTAAAATTTAACAAATAATTATCAATAACAAAACAAAAATTGCAAAAAATAACAAATAAACTAATAAATAAACAAAACTGAACAATATTTTACAAAATAATCAAAAATACTGAATTTTACACAAATTGGAAAGAAGTATAATAAAAATAAAATATACAAAGCATAGACAACCATTAAGCTAAAGTTATTAATTAAATTTTAAATCAAATAGAATGTAAAGATAATGACTAAAATCAATGCATGAATTAACAGAGGAATTAACAAAACATTTAAAAATAATAAATGGACAAAAATAGAAAATTGCTAGACAACAAACAAAAATAACAATTTACATAAATACAAATTATAAACAAACATAAGCAAGTAAAGAAAATAAACAAAAATAATAAATTAAGCACAGTTTAAATTAAATAAACAAAAAATAATACAACGAAGTAAAAAATTAAAAGAAATAAATTAAAAACTGCGATTTAAAGGCAAATTAAACAAAATAAACAAAGAATAAACAAAATGGCAAATATTAAATTTAACAAAAATTATAAGTAGATACACTTAAATAAAAATGAAACTGAAAATGATACAAAACTTACGGAAAATAAACAATAAATAAAACAAAATAGTCAATTAACAAAAAAGTAAAGTAGATAAAACATCAAAGAGTAAATAAAATAAAAATGGAATAAATGAAAATGCTAAAACGCAATAAATATACAAACAAAAATATCAAATTAGATAAAAAATAAACAATTAATTAATTAACAAAAAACTTAAATTAAATTAATAATAAACGAAAGAAACAATACAATTGAAATGTATGCAATACATATCAAACAAAGCATAAATAGTGTATAAAAGAAACAAGTAAACAATATAATAATAATAATAAATATAATACAAACAAAAAACAAACTAATAATGGACAAACATAAACTAAAAATAAATAAAACAACCAAATTTTAAAAAAATAGTCACCTGTTTAATAATTTATTTTATTCAGGTAAGAATAATTTATTTGCATAATTATTTCAAATAAATAAAAAGTATTTCAATTAGAATATAATAGTGGGCATAAAATGTATTATTTATATTCAGTATTGCAAATATTAATCGCGATGGGCTAGTATGATCCGATAAAATGATAATAAACTATTGTTAAAAAAAGTGTAATTGTATGCTGATAAATCGAACGGAGATAGACCGTTGAGACGTTCATGACTTACCTTACCCACTGAGCATGGTTATGGGTATGGGTATGAAAGTGCATACAATCTAATAGTATCTCACTAGTCTTCTTTGGGTTAGTTAAAGTTCAGCAAGAGCAAGAGACAATAGTCCGCAATTACGCCATTTATATTAGTGGGAAATGACGTTCAAATTTAATTCAAAATTATTTTTCTTTATCGCCGCGTACGCATCGTTGTGCCAAGGAAAATCAATTAAGGTTATTTTTTTAATATTGTTATATTACAAAAAATTGTAAGTGTGCTTGGACCACACGGCAGAAGTAAAACCTTTGTATATTTTTTATAATTTTTTTGTTAGCCATGTACTTAATTTTAAATATTTACTAATTTTACACCATTTCGCTACCGCTATTATTAAAAATGTAAATGTATAATTTTTAGTCAATTGTCGCGCTTTTTTATTCTACCCCTAACCGAACGTGTATAAGAAAGAAAATATATTTTTTCCTATATTTAAATTGCTTTTGTTCAAATGAACTAAAGTGCACTGATGATCTCTTATGAAAAGAGCATGATTGTTGTTGTATTAACGTGAAATTGGATAATTGATTTAAAACTTTTTATTTACTCAATTTTGAAAAAAAAAAGTTAAAAAACTTAGAAGATTAATTAAAATATATGTTTGTGACAAAAATATTGATAGATGCTGTAAAAAGTAATATCAAATCTTAAAGAATATTAATAAGTTAACTAAACTTATTTTCAACATGTTAAAAGAAACTGTTAAAAATATCGCAATATAAATGCGTCAAAAATATCTCCAACAGCTTGAAAATTATAAATTATTACAAAAAACTAAAAATTATCAAATAGAATAAATTGCTCGAAATATTATAATTTTTTTAATAGGGTAAAATTTTAACTTGAAAAAGATGGTTTAGTACGTGAATTTCTTCAAACAGCACTGCTTTTTATGGAACTGACATCTTTCTATAAACATTTACACTCGGATTTAAATAAAACATATCAAAAGTTAGAGCAACATTCAATTTATATGCTTATAACATGATGACTTGTAATAAATAATACTTATAATACTATAATACTATTATACTAATAAATAATAATTTTTAATTTAAAAATTAATACGTACATAACATGTTTTTGCATGTTTTTTTATTAAATTTTGTACAGTTTTTATGACATATGTGCTGTGACTGCTGTGTAATAGAAGTTGATATATAAAACTGCAATGTCACATGAGCATAATAATGGAATGACACTAAATCATATAATAAAAATCGTACACAATTGTATATGAAGTTTACAAAACGTAGTTTTTAATAAAATAAGTACATTAAATTAATTTATATAAATAAAAATGTCTGCATAAAATGAAATAAAAATAAACAACAAGAAATTAGCAAAATAGCAAGGTGTTGATATAATAATTTTTATAGTGATAAATTGAGAATAATAGTTATAATTATTGCTATAATTATAAATAATTCAACGGTTATTAATTATTAATTGATTTGTCAAGTTGAGAAATAAATGCTACTACAGCAAATAAATGACTAGACTTTCATTGACTATAAAATGGTAATTCACCAACAATGGAACTTTTCTTATTTATACTATTAAATCCTTGTGAAAGTTAATAAAATTATATGTGTTAAAATTGTGTACATACAATGTACATACATACCAAGTCACGCCGTTCCTTTCGCGGTAGGCAGTAACCCAGAGTACAATAGCCAACTCAACCTTGCCTTGATTATAGTGCCAACTATCACACAACGAGAAAACTGTTAAATACGTTACGTATTTTATTCCGTAAAATCGGAATTTGCAATAAAGATGGGGGTTAAATTAAGATAAAAAATAATACGCCCAAGGTGGAGAAGGTTATGTTTGAAACCTCCATTTTTGATTGCAGATTCTAATTCTAGAGAAAAAATACGTAACTTTTTACTTTTCTTGTTAGCACTGTAATGAAGTCGTATCCTACAGTTTTCAATTTTGTTTGTTGTGAATTACAGCTACACGTTATGTATTTTGTCGCAGAATTCAAAAGTACAATAAGATTTCAAAGTAGCTTCCCTCCAAAACCTAGGGTAAGGGTTAAAAAAATTTTATACGATCGAATGTCCGTCAAAAAAACCATTACATTTTGTTTGAAACATTTTCAGAAACTTTAGTTTTTGAAATAATTGATCGTCCCCGTATACCGTAAAGTAAGGGAAGCCACCTACGAATATTTGAATAAATAACGTTTTTAATACCCACTATTATAATCTTGTTTTCTAGATTTTTTATAAATATATATAAAAATTTATACATCGTTAGAAAGAGAGGAAAACGTAACTCTTTTTCATAACAGAAAAAAATATGTTCTTATTTAAAAAATAGAAAGTGACATTTGAATCCTATAAACCTTTATAAAAAATATTTGATTTAGGTAATAAAAAATAAGTTGGAAATAATAAAATTCTTATAGGAATGCTTTTTTCCTAAAACCCATAATAAAAAAAAGCATGATGCTGGGACTCAGACTCAATCTAAAAAATATTAAAGTAATAATGTTTAAAAAAATCATGAATTTGTGTACAAATGTCAGTTCATTATATGTTAATTTTTGATGTTCTGTAAGTCAAGTCAAGTCGAGTTTGGGTTACTTGGTCCGTTTTTTGGCTCCTTTACCAATGATTTTTTTTAAATTTGTAAACAATAAAATAATTTTACATTTATAATTTATATCAAGAAATTGATATTTATTATTATTTTATGTATTATAATTATATAAACAATCAAATGAAAAAGAAATGTGTCATAAAGCAAAAACATATTATGATTTACGCAAATCTTTAAATTATAAGGAATATATTGATGAATAAATAAGATAATAAACATGTGTTTTAGTGCGCAGGGTAAGGATAATTGAGCTCGTTGTGCGCCGGGTACTATATTCGCTTTATAAAACGTGTTGTTTGAGTCAGATTCTATTTTTTTTTGGGACTATTAGTCCGTCCTTTGGCTCTCACTTGGCGAACTAGTGTTCAAACCTTGATCACTCATTTTCTTTAAATTTATAAATAATAAAATAATTTTACCTTTATAATCTATATTAAGAAATTGTTTTTATTATTATTATTAAATAATGCACATTAGACAATTTGCAGGCATTCTATGTCTAGATTGTAAGAACCAGGCAGCTTTCTAGTTTGGCAGTAAATAATTCGGTGTGCGTTAGTATGGAGTTATAGGTTATAGTATTGCTGTTTAGTGTACATTATACAAAACAGTAATTTAGGTAATGAGTCAGATTAGTTTAGAATTACTAGCAAGGCATGGAATGCCTTCGAATCGTCCAAGGTGCAATAAAACACATGTTTATCTTATTTATTCATCATTATATTATTCATTATATTTTAAAGAAAGTACCGGTTTTTGTTGATTATAGCACTATCTATTACGCAACAAGAAAACCGTTAGTTATAAAAGTTACATATTGTGTGCCCATGAAATCAGATTTGCAATAAAAAGAAAAGGTTTTAAAGTTATGATTTAATACATTTCTTTACAATTTTAAGAGTGTTTTGTTTTAATTCGACAAGTTGTTTACGAGATATTTGACCCAGGCGGGACTTTCTCGTCACCCTGTATATCAATTAATAGATATATAAAATAAAGGAATTAAGGGAGCTACCAAACATTACTTAGTTGAAATATTTGACCTTGTTTGTGAATGTAAAATAAAGTTTGTTGTTTTTAAAGCTTTGCTAATAGTTAATTTCCTTTCAATAATAATAAAAGGACGTAATTTATTAATGAATATAAAGAAAAAACGAATTGCAAAATTAAAAAAGTGCGAAGTGTATGAGCAAAAGTAACTGGTTTTAAATATAACAAATTATTAGTATAACAGGATCTCAAAGCATACTGGCTGTACATTACACATAATTTTTGGATAGTGTAAAATAACTTTTGTAAAAATTGTACTAGGTAATTTATGCAGAAGTAATTTTACTATAAAACGCACACAAATACAATATAAATAAATTGTTTAAATTTATTTTTGCTATAGCAAAACTAATTCTAAATACAATTTAAGTCCGTACAATTTCAATTTACTTCTCACTTCTACATATACCAATCAGGCATTGATTGAACTGATCCTCCCCGTACATGCCGCACGATATTGGTTGAAAAATCATTTAAAAGTACCGTGTTTAGTCATTTATATATTTATAAATCAATCTTATTTTATAAATAAATTTAATTTAAAATATTTAAAGAAGATTCTTTATTAATCTTTTATGAATCACAAAATATCAAATCAAATTTTATATAGATTCATGTCAATTTTAAATTGAAAAATATTTGTTAAAAATTATTTTTGCACTAGAAATTAAAATGAAAGTATAATCGTAAACAATCTAAAAGCAAAGTTGTGCGAAATTTATTATAATAATAAAGTAAAGATAAATGATCGAAAAAGTCATCAATAACATGGGAGCAAAGTTGAATAATTCCGTTCTAGTTAAACACTTTCCCTAGAACCGTTTTATTGTACATTGAACTTGAATCTGGTTTAATCATGGGAAATGTAAATGTATTTTTAATTTTTATTGTTTGCTTAAAGTTAGTAATAATTTCTTTGCACGTCAATCTGGTAATAAAAGTGAAATGTATTTATTTATATATAGAGAATCATATTAAATGCTGGTTATTAATTTCCTGTATATGGCTTTTCATTTACAGAAGAGGCAGATTTTTCGTGAGCAGCTGTTACCAAGCATGGGCGGGAAAGTACCGGAATCAGCTTTTTGGACGGACAGACTCGCTCTAAACCAATTAAACGCCAGAGGAATTTATAGTTCAACAGGTGTTTATTTGGAACACCGGCAAAATAAATACCACGAGCTTACTGATGATATTAACAAAATACAAACCACAATGCAGGTAAAAATATCCAAATTTATATACTTATGACCATTTGAAATTAGAATTAATTTAGTATAAATAAAAAATATATATATATGTTATAGTGTTAAAATCATAATAATAATATAGATAGTGATAGTGATAGTGAAAGTGACAGCGACGGTGAGGGCGATAGCGACAGCGACAGCGATAGCGATTACGATAATGATGATAATAAATTGTCTTTTATTTTGTCAAAGTTAATCAATTATTTTCATTCGCTTAACCCCAATGATTAGCTTCTCGTAAATGCATGAAATAATACCAAATGAAAGCTGTAATACAATAGAACCGTTAAATTGCAATAACTTAAAATAAAACAATTGAATACTGAAAACGGCAGGGTCACATATTCCTACTTATT
This sequence comes from Tachinus sp. AB-2021, assembly GCA_030264575.1. Lineage (NCBI taxonomy): Eukaryota > Metazoa > Arthropoda > Insecta > Coleoptera > Staphylinidae > Tachinus > Tachinus sp. AB-2021. The sequence goes on along the minus strand of JARJEC010142442.1, from coordinate 19,421 downwards.
AAAACATTGCACACCAACATTTTTAGTCAGTATCAGTATCACATTTAACACAGATTTAATAACAACCAGTAATGTACCGATTTTTAAAAATAGTTGAATGTATACAGCACTGACTCTTGTACAAACAAATATTTAATTTCCATTTAAAATATATTCAATATTTCTTATAATTGAATAATTCCTGTTGCTAAGCAAGCTGTTCATGTTCATTGGCTTATTATTCGAATATATTTAATGTTATTAAAATTTTCATCCTTTATATATAACATTAAACTTCAAAGGTTATGTATCTAGTTTACAATTAATGTTTTTATATATAATGACTAATTATAAATAAATCAGTTGACGAAGGCAAAATATTTACAAGGAAGTAGTGACAATGAAATTTTGTTTTATAAACAAAATATCTAACCTGTCAATTGCTTCAAAATTAACCGGAAATTGATCGTATAGTAAAATCTTTTAATTATAATACATTTTTCTTGCCTTCAGTTTTGTTTAGATTTGAATAGAATGCATTAATAAAGAACATTAAAAGAGAAGCAATTCTCCAGAGCATACAGCTTTTCTTGATGATACTTATCTTTATTATTTTAGGTGCGAGTACCACAAGAGGACCGTTTCATAGCGGCCCCGGGCAGATATTATTTTGATTCTCCCCCAGCCCTAGACACCACCTATCTAATTAGAGATCCTGTCAGTATTCCCATTAAAGCAAATCTATTATATCAGTCGCATCCTTTAATACCCTACACGTCCCTTAAATTAACGGGATATTATAACCAAAATAAGGTCGAGAAAAACAAGGAATCGCAATGGAACATTATCGACAACTCAAACGATTTTTTATCACAGGTAATCAAATAATACATAGTATACATTTTCTTTTAAATGATTAATTCATTGTGTTTGTTGCAGGCGAAGAATGAGTATGAGCCTTATCTTAAAAAACTTCATGAAGTGGATTAGGCGAGTAGAAGCAGTGCAAATAAAAAACAAACTATTTTTTAGTAAACTAACGCTTTCTATTGTATACAGATCCGACGACTAATAAATAAATTAATCTACAATTATTTTAGGCAGTGTCGTATTTGCTGCGGTCCCAAACTCCTGCCACAAATGAATTAATTACCTAGTTTTTGTTACACCAACACCCAAACATTTTGTATAGACATAAAAACACAATTCGTTGCTAGGAACAACAACAAAAAATATGACTTAATATTATTTATTTATCAGCAATTAACACAGTTTTAGGATATTTTATTATATATTTCTACGTGATTATTTATTATTTCAACATTAAAATTTATATATTATTAATTTTTTCATTAAGCTCTTGTAATATGAACTGATTCCAGTATTGTATATCAATGTTAAGAATTTTTAGCATCTCTATTGTATTCTGTGGGATGATTCCAGTTGCCGACATTACAATTGGTATTACTTCTATTTTGTCCTGTTTTCATATTATTTTAATTTCATATGCTAGATTATATTTGTCATTTTTTTCTTTATTTTTTTTCTAGCTTTTCGCTAGCAGGTATAGCAATATCAATCAAGTAAGTGTGTTTATTTGTTTTATGGTTTAGTATAATGTCCGGTCTATTGTTGATGATAGTTCTGTCAGTTTGAACAGGTAGATCCCATAATAGGGTATGCGTTTCTGTCTCATTCATAGTTTTTGGTTAGTATATATAGTATGGTTCTAGTTGTGTCATTCAACATATATTGTGTTTAAGTTCTTAGTGTATTGTGTTCGCTACTATGTTATGTCTGTTAGTGTATTAAGTCGGTGCTAGTCTTTCATATTCAAATATGAGGTGTGTTATGGTTTTATTCAGCTTGTTGCATTTTCTGCCGTAATCTTTGATCTCTTCTTTTAATATATATTTTCTATAGTTTCTTGTTGTATTGACTTGATCTTGTATTGCTATTATAAATCCCTCTGTTTCGGGTATGAGATAACCACTTGATAGCCATTTATTTGTCTATTCTAGGTTTATATTTTCTCTCTTCTCTCTTAGCCGTTTTCTACCCTTTGGATATAGGCCTCTTTCAAATTTGACCATTGTCTTCGGTTTTGCGCAACTCGATACCAATTTAAGCCTAAGGTTTATATTACTTTGATCTATTTGATAGTAGTGTTTACCGTGTAGACTTTTTTGTTTCTATTCTTCTTCTTTATTTGTTTGTATTGTTAATTATTTTCTTAAAGCCGCAGAGGAGTATTAAAGTAGTTTATATATTTACTCATTTAGTTGTTTAATGTTAGTTATACCCCTTCCACCTCCATGTATAGGTAGATTAACTCCTTTTTAGTTTTTCTGTCTAGTTCTACAAGCTCTGTGTTTAACCATTTTATTATTCCAAATGAATATGTTAGGGAAGAGATTGCATATGTATTTATTGCTTTTACTTACTATGTTTATTGTGTTTAATTTAGTTTTAAGATAAGATTTCAGCCTTAATTCATATTTTTTGGTAAACTTTTCTTCATTAAACCATGATCGGTTATTGTGTTTGGTGTCATTCCCAGATATTTATACGTTTCGTTTTCTTCCATTGGCGTTATTTTTGTGGTATGGTAATGCTATGTCATTGGTTTCAGTACATTTACCTTTCTCAATATATGTAATTTTACATTTATCTGTGTTACATGCCATGTTAATATCTCTACTCATTTCATTCAAGAGTTTTATAATTTGTACTAGTTGGTCTTTTGTGGCACCATAAATATATTTTTATATCATCCATAAAGATTTTGAGTTGTTTATTTATTTTATATCCATTTTTTAGTTTGTTTAGTGTGCGAGACAATGGATTGATTGCAAGGCAGAAAAAGAAAGCACTTATGAACTCTCCTCGAAATATTCCCTTTTCTCTTTTAATCAATTTACTGGAAGCATTGCTGGAAGAGTTTTTGGCGATAACTCTAGTTTTCCATGTGGTCGTGGTAATCATTAAAAAATGAATAACTATTGGGTTAATTTAATAAATCTTTAGGATTTGTATAAGCCAAAGGTGAGGCATTGAGCCAAAGGCTTTTCGGTAGTCAATATATCTCATGTATACATTTCTTTTGTTTCTGAGCTTGGTTGGTACTTACATTATCAGTTATAACTTGTTCTTGTGTTGCTTTTGCATTTTTGTTCAGTTGTCATGACTTGGTGTTCTTCAATATGTTCATTTAATTTGTAGGTGATAATACTTGTTAAAATGTTGTATATTATGGGTAAATACGTTATTAGTTGGTATTTTATGGGATTTTCAGTATCTAAATTGTTTTTTGGTAGTAGGTGTGTAATATCTTCTGTCAGGAGCAATGGCATATACTCGTTGTTATTTATCAGTATGTTAAATTGATTTGCAATATAATTATGTGTACTTGTTAGGTTTTTGTACCAGAAATTTTGAATTTTATTTGACCCAGCACCTTACAGTTATGTGTTTATTAAAAAGCATGTTTAACATTATTTTTTGCAATATGTATTTCTTTCATGTTTTTTATATTGCTTTGACTAATTTCTTCTTCAATTATCCAACTAGCATTATTTTTATGTTCATTTATTTTTGACCACATATTTTTTCAGAAATCATAGATGTATGTTAGGTTTGAGGTTTGGTGATTTTTCAAGTTTTAGGTATAAGGCCCTTTCCTTATTTTTAAATAGTTTGTTTTGATGTTTTTTATTTCATTGAAATGTTATTTCTTTTAAGTCTATGGTTAATTGCACCCAGTTTCTGTTTTTGTAGCTCAAGCAGGACCAGTGTTTCATTTGTGTTCTACTAAAATTGGTATGGCATTTGATTTTCTTCGATAGTGCTTTTGTCCGCCCCAATGTTCCAATTATATTGTTGTCTATTTAGCTTTTTTTTTGCCCCGTTCACTACTCCACCTACACAACACGTATTGCACGTAAACAAAACGCATCTATAATCATTTGACCGCATTTTTGTTTGTTTGCGTACCATATGTAATTATAATAAGCTCTTTCTTACTATAAATTTTGTTTTATTTATAATTTTCTTTTGAATACTTATTATTTTTTTAGACTGATATTAGTTTTTTTTTCACTATTTTTTTAAGTTTACACGGTATTTATAAATACTTCTATCTTGCTGCCGCATGTGTCCAGACCCCATCGAGCATTTGTAAGAGGTAGAGGTGGACAAATGTTGTTCGGCGTTTTTGCTGATGTTGATCTCGCTGATGTTCATTGCCTTACACATTCCTTAAAAGTGATTATCTGACATTTTCCATATGTATGTGTATATTTACATCGGTAACAATCATGTTTGCTCTTTTTACAATCTTTAACTGCCGCTGGCGCGTTTGATTGTATATTATTTATAGCATCAACACGTGATTTAGTCGATTTAGGAACGCGATAGACTATGCTCAGTTATTTAAGTTGTTCAGGAGCTACCACTGCAGTGGAGGTGTGTTAAATTTATGTCTTTTATCACTTATATTTGTTTTTGACAGAAAATATCCTTGAAATTTTTGTAATATCACATTTGGATCTTGTCGCTCTGAATCCATCAGTTCAAATTAGTCGTATACCTCTTGTGCTTCTTTGCCTATGATATGTAGCAGTAATGTTGCTTTTATTTGTTGTAGCAATGTATTTCCATTTGTTGGGAATGAATGGCTGGCATTACTATAATAGGTGTAACTTAACGTTTTCTAACGAGCATTTATTACCTCAGTAGCTGTCGAGGAAAGGTCTACTTATAAAAATATTTTGACAGACTAAAGACAATATTTTATAATTACCAATTTGAAAAAAAAAAAAATTAATTGCTTCAGCAACTTTTTGGATTAGAAACAAATATTTATTTATATATTTGTAATATAGTAACTTTTAATTTTTGTGTATAGTTTGTAATATTTAATATTTACATTAATAGTAATACTTTTTTTGTAGTTTTATTAAAACAGTTTTGCTGAATTTTTTATATCGTTTTATATTTTTTGCAGCTTTTTTTGGCATCTTTGCAGCTTTTATAACATTTGTAATACTTATTATAAGCGCTTATTTTAGAAAAATAGATGGTTTTTTAATCGCACTCCAATTATAAAAGAAAGAAAGGTTCCACTGCTTCAAATAGATCCATAGTTGTTTTATTTACCAAATATTATTGATATTTTGATTAATTATTATTAAAATAATAAAATTTTAGTTTTTACAGATATTCTTTGATTTTTCTTTAATTTAATTGGGCGGTTGTTGAAATTATGAATTATAAATAAATTAAATTCAATAAAATATTATTAATTTACAAAGCTGTCATAGGACACTATTTATATTCGATGCAACATTAAACATTGTAGAATTGTTTTTTGGTCAGAGCCAGCTAATAATGTCTTTTCCAGCAATTGTGCAATATTGATATAAGTTAAAAATTATTTGATGATATATAATTAAACTTTATAGAAAGTATTTTTTAATAAACTTGACAGTTAAAAATAAAATTGTTATATATAGTTTTAGGTTATCCGCGCCGACTTTGGTGGCGTAAATGGTTAAAAGACTGCATAAGATGCTAGGGGTTCCTAGTTCAATTCGCGGGTAAGGCGTGGTTGTTCAGTAATAATTTTATGTATTTAAGAATTCTAATAATAGAAAATTACGTTGACGTTTGCTAATGATCTACGTTATTAAAGCCAAAAAAGGTCACCACCACACATAAAAAAATTACAGTTTAAAATATTACAGACAAAATTAATGGATATTAAAAATAGCATTGCGCCTAAATAGGAACCTTGAAGCACACCAGTTGTAGCAAGGTACTTGCAAAATATATAACCTTCATATTCAATATACTGTATTTTATTTGTTGGATAACACATTATTAAGCTTAGAACGTTTGATTCTCATTTTTTTATACGTTTGACAAATATATTGTGGGGCGTACAATCAAACGCATTAGCTGTATCATTGTAAAAACATCAATTTTGATGTTTTTTTGTCTATACTGGTGTAATTATTGTAAAGTCAAATTTTTAAAGCAAGTTAGTAAGCCGACAAAAATAAAACGCCAATTAACTGAAACATTTTGGTAATTATCGCTATTACTAAAATACGGGCAATAAATAAAACAAGTTTTTATATATCTTATTACAAAAAATATTTCTTAAACCGGACTAGTTTCAACCAATTACCTGGTCATCATCCTATGGTGAGAAACAAAAGAAAATAACAAGGTATATAACAAAAATATAACATTATGGGTAATTAGGATTAACAAGTTTAAAGAATAAAAGAATACAATTTACAGGACACAGGTATACAAGCAAATTAAAAAGTGGGGTTGATAATAATTACAAAGATTACATTAAACATGGTTAAAGTGGTCCAAATCTGCTCCAAAACCGGTTATTATTAGAAAATGTTACAAAAATGAAACTTAATTAAGAATATCGATATACCAAAGTAGTCGCAGAACAAAGATTTTCCAGATGTAGCGATGCTAATGCATGTTATTTATTAAGGTATAAATATATAAATGAAATATTATCCCACAAAACAGAGACAACGTTAATGAAATTGTTTCATCCGTGATGAAATAAATAATTTCAATTTTCCTCATAAAACAATCCCTTTTCAGTACTCACAATTGTAGAAAAAATCTGGAGGTTAGATTAAAAAGCAATGCGTAATATGGAGAGCCATATTTCATCATACTTTATGTGTTCACCTTTTTTAATTAGACCTGCTCCCAGGTTTTGTTATATATTGGCTCGGTCTTAAAAAGATAAATATCAATTGATTAAAATTGAATACAAAAATTATTTTTTAAATTTGTTATTTTCATATCAGTAGGTCTTTGTTATAGATACTTTTAAAAGCAATCAAGTAAATCTGTAAAAATTATTTTATTATACACACACAGCTCAATGATCAGTAAATTTTATTATCCATATTATTTTAGAGTGTATGTCTACTAAAATGCTTTAATTACTTAATAACGTTAGAGTAAATATCAGCATTGTTAAGCAGGAATTTCCTTATGCAAAGATGTATTAGTAGTTTTGAGGGTGGCAAGTTTATGTATTTGATTATTGTATAAATAGGGGCGGGGGAGGAGGAGGGGGGGGTTCGAAGCAAATTGAGAAACTATGAAATTATTAACCGTAATTTGAAAACAATATAAATGTTAAAAGTTAGTTAGTTAATTTTTGGCAAATCAACCTAAAAAGTTAATATTGCCTATTGTTTAATTATATACAGTGTGTCCACGGATGGGGATGGTTTTCCTAATTTTTATTATTCACTTTACGACCAAAAGTCATTCTTTATAAAATGTTTTGCTTGTTGAGAAAATGAATAGGCGATTTTTTTAGATAAAATGTACAGGGTGTTAATAAATTAAGAAAATATGAAAATGCTTCAAGGAATAAGTGCCATCATTTATTATTTTTTACAAAAAAATTATTTTCATTTTAAATTTTTATTTCAAAATTTGTATTCCAACTATACGTTGGTTTATAAGCAACTTTTTTTTATAAAATTGTTGTAAAAAATAATAAATAATCCTACTTGTTCCTTGAAGGATTTTTATACTTTCCTAATTTATTTACACCTTGTACATGTAATCTAAAATTTTCATATTATCGATTCAATTTTTCAACAAGCAGAAGTTTTTATACAGAATGACTTTTGGTAGTAAAATGAATAATAAAGATTTTTCCCTAATGGGTCCCCCAACCGCGGACATACTTTATATATATAGAAATTGAAAAAATGTAAAAAGCTGTAAGAGGCGTATTACAATAAAATATTAATAGACAAATAAAATAAAAAGTACAAACAACGACTAAACAATATCTAAGCTGTAAAGAGAATTCCTAGATTTTACGATACAAAACCATATATTATACACAGACAAATAATACAATCAATAAATTTATATCCAGGCACCCAACCGACTGAGTTGTAAAAACTCGAGCAGATGGTCTACATGTATAGACTGGTTGCTAAGAACAACCTCTAGATCTTAGGAGAGTTCAGTGGCAACACAATATTTCAAAAACTATCGACAATCCAATAGGATGTCACGAACAATACGCGGAACATCGCATATGTCACACACTGAGGAGTCCTCTGAAGCTACCAGATGTTTATGGGTCACATCGGCAGTAAACTATGCGCAGACGCCTGAGGATAACATCTTTTCTGCGGGTCGGCCTGCACAACAAAGCCCATGGCAAAACTATGTCTTTGACGTCCCTCAATTTGTTGCCCTGAAGAGCAATCCATTGCGTTTGCCAGCCAGACAAGACCAACTGCTGTAAGTAATTACAGACTGGGCACATGCTTTATCACATGTATTTTCGGCGTCTGGTATTGCCCGCTTTGCAAATTTATCTGCTTTTTCATTGCCACAAATTCCCACGTGACTGGGAACTAAATTACCAACGACATTTATTTTCACTAACTGAAGCAAAATCGAATGAATTTGCCTCAGCAGATAGTGGTACTGATATTGATGGTCAATTGCCTTTATTGCACTCAGTGAGTCTGAACAAATCACATAAGATTTGCCAGAACTCAGCTGGACATAGATAAGTGCCTGATAAATGGCAAAAAGTTCAGCAGTGTATACGCTGCTCACAGCAGTAAGCTGAACGTATACTGCAGTTCGTCCACTACAAAGGCACTTTCTCAGTTTTTGAACCATCGGTAAAGATCCAAGTGGCAACAATGTGGATTCTACACAAAGCCAAGTTAGCTGAGTATTAATTTTTGGGCGATGAAACATCTATGGTGGCTTACGACTGTGACATATCTGGTATACATCAGAAAGATAAAAGTTAAAATCCTATAGTATTCGGGTGTATAGTACGAACACAGGTTTTTAGGAACGAATTTTGAAGTCATACAGATTATGTAAGTCAGTATTATATACCGCTGAAAAAGTTGGATGTAGGCGTTTAGCTTTCTACTTGACGGCATACTTAATTGTCAAAACTTTGCGTCGAAGATGCAATGATTCTCCTGATTTGCACAACACACTAGCAATAGGGCTAGTGCGGAACGCACCAGTTGCCAATCTAATTTCGGTATTGTGGACTTTATCCACAATACGTAGCCTAGAAGGTGCCGCTGAAGATTATAGAACCATAATCCAACTGTGAGCGGACCAATGCGCGATAAAGATGAAGCATTGTTTTCCGATCAGCTCCCCAAGACTTTCCACTCAATGAACAAAGCAAGTTTTGTGCCGGAACACACCTAGTCCTCAGATCCTTTAAGTGGAGGCGCCAAGTAAGAGCTTGAACAAACATAAGACCTAGAAAATAAACACTTTTTTATACAGGTATTGGATCCTCTCCAAGAAATAGTGAAGGATCGCATGGTAGCCCACGTTTTCTACAGAAATGAACTGCTACAGTTTTATTTGAAAAGAATTTAAAAGAATTCTCTTTGGCCCAGTCTAGTGAACGATTACTAAATATTTAAAATCTTGACATAAAATATGCAGTAATGTCATCTACGTAAATGCATTCATTAATCGGATGTCGGATTAATCTACTTACGCCGTTAATACCAATTATGAATAACGTGACGTTTAGAAGTATTCCTTGCGGAAGACCATTATCGGGTTCTCGTTCACTTGTAAAGCAGTTATTTATGCGCATCATAAAAACTAGCGAGGTGATGAAACTCTGAATGAATAGAGCCACGCTTCTGTAAATTTCTAAAGCGTTTTCAACACTTTGTATTGTAAGGTCATATCGTGCGCATTGGCAATGTCAAAAAACACAGCAACAAGGTGCTGACTCTGTACAAATGCGTTATTAATTGCTGTATCCAGCCTAACAAGGTGGTAAGTCGTGGATCGATTGAGCCTTAAACCGCATTAGATGTCAGCAATTAGGTTTCTGGACTGGACAACCATGTCAATCTTTTATTGAAGATTTTCTCTAAGAGTTTTCATAAGTAGCTCGTTAGAGAAATGGGGCTGAAACGTATAGAATTCTTCCTATCATTGCCAGGATTGAGTACAGGGACAATAATAAAAAGTTTCCAATGCTTATGACAATAACCGGCAGTCCACATTTGGTTGTACAGTCTTAATAACTGCTCCTTAGCAAGAACATAAAGATGCTTTAATATAGCATTATGTACAGAATGCCGACTCAAATTACCACATATCGAATAGTAAATTATAATCTTCAATCTTATCGGTTGCAAAAGACAGATGTTGTTTTTCGGTGTTCGATTTAAAAATGCGATAACTTTCATCGTAGTTGTATTTGCTGGTAACAGCAGTATAGTCTTCCGCTAGAACATCGACAATGATTTCAGGCTTGGTTACAATATGACCATCTACCAACAACCCGGTTATAAGAGGTGATGCAGTTCGGCCAGAAATTTTCCTGACTTTTTCATATATGTTCCTAACCGGAGTGTTTGAATTAATAGATGATACATATTGTAACCAATAATACTTTTTTGCCTGTCATACATGTGAAAAGTACGTCGAGCTATTGCTTTATGCTCTAGATAGGTGAGCATATTTTTTTCAGTCGAAAAGGCATTCAATTTGCGAAAATATCTTCTTTTATTAAGTTTATCCTTTCGCAATCTGCATTCCACCAAGGAACAGGCTACCTACAAGGTCTGCCTGGTGATAATGAAATAGATAAAGTGGCTGCTTCATTGATGGAATCACTGTAAGCCTGAGTAAACCTAAGCAAACATATCCCAATTGGCTTTTTTCAATTGCCAATTGCGATGGCGGTTTTGAAGAATTTCATAACCAAGCAAGCGAATTATAATTGAAAAGTGGTCACTATCATACAGATAGTCCGAGACTTCCCAGTCTAATGAAGCTGCCATATTTGGAGAACACATAGCAAGATTGATGGCGGAAAATGATTTATTGGCCATAGAAAAAAGAGTGTTGTCAAGGTAACTAGATCTATTGCTGAAAACAAATTGGCCAAACTGCAGCTTCCACCATTGCTTCTGCTAAAAACCTCATATAACGTTATGAGCGTTGAAATCGCTCATAAGAAGAATTGAGAATGGAAGCTGTTCAAGTAATTGATTAACGAGAATAATATTTAAAATATTGCTATTTGGTGGAATATACAGAGAACAAACTGAGAGCGGAAAAGGAGAGTGTATGCGAACAGCAACTGCTTCTAACTCGGTGATAATGGGGATTTCCGCACTAAACACCATATCACAAATCACTAAGGCTGTACCACCCTGCGTTTGATTAACGTTTACACGATCTTTCCGATAGATAGTATATTCTCTCAAACTTACAGAACTATCTACTTTAAAATGTGATTCTTGAAGAGAAACACTTATTGGAGAAAACTCCGCTAATAACGCTCAAATTAATTCATAATGTGCATAATATCCATTACAGTTCTACTGTAATATAATGGAATCCATACTTAAGGTTTAAGTATTCCAAAGTAGTGTGTTGGTCCTAAATAAGAAACCTCAATTACCAGGATCCATCTTTCCTGCTCTTCGAGTTACTCACGGCAAACACGCGGGTTAGTTGTCAAATATTAGTGGGAAATCCTGCGTCAAATCTTAACTCACATCAAAGTGAGTAATCCCGTTAAAGAAGGTTTTTATCGAGGTTTTGTCCTCACCTATTGATCACCTTTTACGACCAGCAGAGGGACTAGTGAAAGTATTTTTTTAAACCTTCCCCCCCTCGCACAGGGGGAATAAATGTTAAAAGCAGTTATATTTGAGAAGACAAAATATATTGGTAATAAATTTTATTATTGGATTCCGAGTGCCTCACTTATTAATCTGATATTGCCGGCACTCTGCTATTACTTGGAAAGAAGGTGTATAAACTGTACAATAGTTAATAGAGATTTCACAAATAATAAGAAAGGTAGAGAAAGTGCTAATCATAGTTGATGGTTTTTACATCCAAGCCCTTCTATTCTCAGTTCAAAGCACGTAACAGAGATTAAACTGCATCCTCATATCTGGTAAAAACATTTTTGTCCCATTGTTATTGCGCACTAAGTCATATTTAAGACGTGAGCTAGGTTATTATATTCGAAGGAAAAACAGTGGTAATACAATGTCGCGGGGCAGATTATCCCTGTAAACTTATTTAACCTCTTTACTCTAATGATAAGACATTATCTTATCAACATTATATTTTGGTACGTTGACTATCTGTTACAATAAACTAGTTACAGCACCAAACAGTTTAATATCAAAGAATTCGTTTCATTTTAAATTTGCGTTTCTCAAACTATTAGCCGTGCGTGACCTAGAATTGAGCCGAGTTAATTTTTCATTGCATCGCAAAATAAAATATTAAAATACAAAGAATAAAAAAGTTTTTTTTCTTTACTTGCTAATGTTTTTAATTATTAACTAAATTATTCACCAATTATACATTCACATGCATAACATATTATTATATACTAAACTACAATAATATGAAAAAGTACTAATAAAGCATACTTAAAAACAGTATTATTATTTGAGATATAACGTCTTTTGATAGTATTGCTAGAGATAAAAATTATGGCTCTTTGGGATAGTGCAAAATTTATTAAAGAAAACTTATGAACTGTGCAATCAATTAACCTATTCCAAGGACAAATTATATTATTAATTATAAAATTAAATTGGTACAAATAAAAATAAAACATTGAAGGAGATCATTATACTATGTAATTTATAATTTTAATTAAATCTTTTATCTCTACTCCACCTGATTAAATTGTATATATTTCACTGATGCCGTCAGTATCTTTGTTAAAATTTCAGTTCTCAATATTATTAATAAATAACATTTTGATAATTTAACGTTTTTTTCTGTTATGTTAAGTTATGTACTGAAAATAGGTGAAAAGTCAAATTTAAAATGATGTCTTTTTGTTAATAAAAAAAACGGTTTTGCTGCATTAATTTAAAATAAAGTCACGTTCTAAATTTTAAATATTTTATATTTATTGTAAAATTGTAACTTGCTAGACTATGCTAGCCTTATTTATGTTTTATTTCCAACATTGCTTGGAATTGCATCGATGCAATGGTTTCCATATTTTCTCAAACAATAGGAAATAGTTAAGCAGGAATTTTAACATAATAGATTCTGTTATTAAAACTATGTAACCATACATCATTTTTCAAGTCACCCAATTGATTGGCCCAAATAGGATAAAAGGATAATAATTGTTAAGTAATACAAAGCAATGTATTTATAATATTTTTAAAATACTCTCGTCGGAGGAATATAAAATAAATGTTCCACCCGAATGATAATTTGTGGGATAAAAGGTCGAGATAGTAAATTATTTCTTATTATTGAATCATATAAAAGGAATTTGCTGTCTGCATAAATATAAACAATTTTCAGTGGAGCATAGTAATGAACTTTTTGTTAATAATTAATCAATTCAAAACTTAATATTTATGCTATTAATGTTAAAGTTTCAGTATCTAGAGAATCATTCGGCTTGAAAATATAAAAAGTGAAGAAATGGGCGCATGCTTATTACTCTGTCTAGAAAATAAACGGTTCAAATCCACGGGAAAAGAAAAATAGTAGGATGTTATTCGTTGCCGATGCGCACTGGATAATTTCATTGTGCGCTTCACAATTTTCAGCTAGTTAGTTTCCCGACGTCAGTGTTTGCGCGTCGCGACGCGTTTCCCGGAAGAACACGCGCTTCAAGTACATGCATGATGGGTAAGTAACTTCATAAAATTTTTTTAAATTAAATTAGATCAAAATGTGTCAACAAACTTCTTGAACTCACAGATTTAATTTTACTAAAAACATAATTGTTTACAACAATTAATTTATTTATACAATTATACTAAAGGGCATTAAACTCGCGTGAATAGATCAATAAAGCCACACGATAATAATATATAATGTATTTTTATAATATAGTAACATCAAAGCACGAAAATTTCAATACTAACCAATTCAATTATTTCAATTTAATGTGTTGTATCAAACTAAAAACATTATTAAGCAGATTTGAAAACACATTTAATTTAAAAATTGCATGCTTTGTGTAAAATAGATTTGGTTAACTTAATTAATCCAACAAAACGTTTTTGGTTTTTGAATTGAAACATTATGAAAGTGAGATTATGGCAACTTAGAAAATTTTAATTTTCCACGTAAAACTTTTGCTTTATTTAATTTTACAATGGAACAGGAAAGTTACTGGTAAACTTAATATCGAAGCAACGGCGACTGGTTTATAATTGTTTTATCAAATTTATTTAATATACAAAAAAACCTGATTTTCATTAAATCTTCATAAAAAATGTGTTTGAAAATTAATAAACCAGTTTGTCTAAACAGTTTTTATAATTGCAATAATTGCTTAACATTTTAGTGTTCAACTCGATATAATAAAGCAGTGTTTCTTAAGCCAAAGGCACGTGCATTCCCAGGGGTGGAGCAGAAAGTATCTTTTTATATAAAATAATAAACCCGAAAAAAAGTTGATGTTTATAGTTTATAAGTCCAAGACAGCAACACGACAACTGACAAATTATTCACAAGCCTTCAAAAATGTTATTTTATTATTTATCGTTAACTTCAATAATAAGTTATTATTAACTAAATTACTACACATCTGATATAATTTTTTAATGAAAAAATAAAATAAAAAATTAGAAAATATTAAGTTACGTATTTTAAAATCATTTTATGAAACAAAATGTTTTATATGTAAGATAAAGTATTTCTTATGAATACAGCAGATATTATTGAAATGTAATTAAAAATATTTTTTTAAATTATTCTGCCAAATTTTGTTTTAATATGACTTGTGTTATGCGTATAAGTGAAAGTCGAATTTATATTTTTCTTAAATTAAAAATTCCGTTTCTATGTGCTTAACATTAGTTAGTAATTAATAATATAGTATTATGTTTTTTAAACTGAAATACCAAAACACAGATAAATATTTTTAGATGTAAATTCTATTTGCTTTCACTTCTACATAGAATAATACATAAAATAAAAAATAACAAAAACATGAGCATTAAATAACTAAAAATAAGTAAAATAATTATATGGCACAATAAATAATCGAAGCTCAAACAAATTAAACAAGAAAAACAAAAAAATAATCAAACAAGATTAACAAAAAATAAAAGAAGGAAAGACGAATAAAAATTGTAGGTCCGAATGCGAAATAAAACTTTTCCCCCTACAATATATTTCCGTCATTAGGTCGTTTGCCACACTTCGCTTGGCCTGATTTCATATAATTTTTATTTAAGTTTTTGTATTTCCCGGGTTTTGACTCTGGCATTGATCACGTGGTTTTTGTTTTGCTCTTTTAAACAACTCAAAAGCGCCATCTGTTGCTTTACTAATTTCTCATATAGGGCGAAAAGTAATAAATTCATATCTTTTTTGTGTTTTGGATTTTTTTAAAGAAACAAGAACCATATATAGATTTTGGTGATCTGCAAATTAGTTCATATGGAATTTTTTTATAAAATTTATAGTTTTCTTGTCAATTGACAAAATTCTTCTTTTTGACATTTCTAATGCGTTTTTATAAGATAAGTATTAAAATATTGATCTAAAGACAGTTTTATTCTATTTCTAGTGCTAAATTACTATTAAATTTAGTGATTACATTTCTTCATTTATTATTCTGTTTAAATCAAAGCCATTTATGGCGACTTTTGAAGAAAAATTGACCACCACGTGTTGCAAACTTAACCAACCTAAACGAATTTTTGGGCACAACTAGAGTTTACTTAACTAACATATTCCTCAAATTTCAGAATAATATCTGAAAACCTGTTCGAGTTTTGCGTGATAGATACACACCTACATAAAAACATTTTTCTAAAAACCACTTTCTTACAATCGGGGACTTACAAAACGTATTTATATATATATATATATATATATATATATATATATATATATATCTCCGTTGAAATGTCAATTTGAATTATTCGACTTTTGCACGTGCTGAAACGTAAAAAAAATCAATAATTTTTCAAAAAAATAAGTTTTTTTATTCGACTTAAAACGTTCTGAAACGTAAAAAACTAAGAAACATTTTTAAAAAATAAATTTTCTTTATTTAACTTAAAATGTTCTGAATTTTTTTTTCAAAATAAATTCTTTTATTCGACGTTCGGAAACGCAAAAAAATTTATAGTAATCAAAAAATATATATGTTGTCTTTTTTGACATGAAACGTTCTAAAACGCAAAAAAAATAATAAATATTTTTCAACAAAATAAATTGATTTTATTCGACTTAAAACATAAATTCAAAAAAGTGCTTAATATTTAATAGAACTATGTATCTGAGTCAAGAGAATGCCACAGATCATTGATCATTGTCATTGGTTGATTAACGATTTTTTCAACTTTTTAGTTACCTTGTTTTTTGAAAAAAAAGGGTATGATATAGTTTTATATTAGAAATTTTTTTTTTTTCAAATTTCTATTAAAAAATGGCAGGTATGCAACAGAAAAAAATTGTTCATTGTTGAGGTGCATTTTTGTCGAGGACCCATCACTTGTCAATTCCAAAAACCGACTATACCTCTCCCTTTCCCGGCAAAATTGTGCTTTGCATTAAAACTTTTTTACCTTCATCGGAACATGCCAACCCCGAGTAATGGCGAAAGCACCCAGAGTCCGCCTCCAAAGCGTATTTTTGTGTGAGCGATGCGTCAAACGCAAAAAAATAGTAAATAAAACTACTTGACACATTTCCCATTTTAGATTTTGTAAAACTCGAAAAAATGTGCTCAGAATCCAAACAATATATTTTGATCATTAGTTTTTTACGTTGAAATTTTTTAAAAAATTCAATAAACTAAGTAGAATTGGCATGTGTTCGTGGAGATAGTATAAAAATAAATATGCATTTGTCCGGTCTGCCATCTTTTCGTGTAAGTTGAATTTGAATTTTTAAAGTTGCTTATAAATAATGACGTTTTTGTTAGGTATTCCATGGCCAACTTTTTTTTAAATCAATTTCTGATTTTCCTAATTCAATGAAATTTACTTTAGTTTTTTTTATAAATTGTTATGTTTGGTATCATTGCACGCAGAAATTTATTTCCTCTCGAATAATCACAATTAACCCATGAGGTTCCATTTGAAAAAATTGACTTTTCGACCAAAAACTACAAACGCGTGCTTTGTAACCCTGCAGAGGGCTCCATTGACGCAGCATCAACATAAAATTTTATCAGTTTTGAACTATTGTAAAGATTGATTTGCGCTCACCTAAATCCAAAAATAAAAAAGTGTTTTTTTGTTCCCATCATGATTAAAGTTGATAATCGATACGTTTTTGTATTTAAATTGTCAAACTAATTCAAAATTTAAAAAAAGTATATAGTTTTATTTAAAATGATGGCGTGGTTTTCGGATTAACCATAAGTGATAAAGACTTCACAAATAAATTAAATTTTTCATGTTTATAAAAATTTCATCTGCCAAACTTCATGAATAACAAAATAAAACAGCCTTATCTATGGCTTGGGTCACCCGGTATATACAAACCAATGATAACCAAAACAGGTACGCGCCCATATCTTTTTCATTATGATTATTTTTAATGAAATTTTTATGGATTAAAATAATATCATAAGACTCTATTTTTCTACTAAAAGTATTGTTTCCGGTTTAACCGGAAATAACATCAATCTTATTTTTTTAAATAGATCACCCAGTATGTTTTTACAATTTTGGATTGTTACTAGATTTTACGTATAAATCCAAATTTGCAGAAGTTTTGGCAAAATAACCTAATTTTGAAAAAAAAAATTAATCAAAATACAATGGCATTATTGGGAAAAATATAACTTTGCCACATTATTCAAAATTGAGTGAAATACGCTTTAATAATTAGTATTTATGTTGTAACTTTTTTTTAAATGTAACCCCCTTGGTATCTCGGTATCACATAAAAGTAGATTTTTTGCTATCAAACGACAAAAATTACTTGTTTTCAACAAGTAAAAGTTTTTTTGTGACATAAAATGTAAAAAAATGAGGTTTTTCGATTTTCAGCGGTTTTGGTAACATACCAAAACCGTTGAAAATCGGGATTTATATGTAAAATGGACTAACAAATAAAAATTTGGAAAAATATACCGGGTGTTCCATTTAAAATTACTAAATTGGTGCAGCTGTAGCTGATAAGTAGGGTCTTATGATGTATTTTAACTAAAATAAATTCAAAAGAAAATATTAGTAATTAAATAACATATGGCCCCGTACCTGTTTCAGTTGGCACCCGGTATATATATATATATATATATATATATATATATATATATATATGTATATTATATATTGATTTTTATAAATATGATCATATAATTTTGCTAAATTATATGCAAAATTTGCTAATTAATCCACAAAAATGTGTAAAATATGCCATTTTATATCAATCTCAGCAGTAGTAATTACAACGGTAGGTAATTGTTTGCGATAAATAATCTTTGAAATAATTTGTTTACCAAACAATAAATTGGTCCTTGAATTGTGTCCTATAAATTTCACATCGATTGATTTGACTCATTATTGTTCTTGATATGAAAACAAATATACATATTAAGTAAATAAAAAACTAATAGAAAGTAATATCGTTGGTTAAACATATTTTTGTAGACAATAAATTACAAAAGCAATTATGATGACTAAAGTTTAGTTATAAATATTTGTTTTTTCTCATCTACAATTAAAAGGTATCAATAATATCACCAACTCCGCCCTTTATTTTTATAACCGCTAAAAAAGTAAGAAAGAAAAAAATGATAGCACGAACAAACATGTCCTTTCAATTATTCCGTTGTTTGGGGAAATATCTTGCTTAATATTGCAATATGTTTGCCAACATTTTACGTACTAACTTCCGCCAAGAAAAACTTTTACAAATGTTGAATTATAAATTTAAAAAATCATTTTTTTTTTCGCAAATAACGATTCAAAATTAAATTTCTGAAAAGTTTCTTTCAACCTTGTTAACAAAGTATTTTCAAACTAAAATATATTTCATAATAAAGTAAATTATAAGTGATATATTTATAATTTCTTACAGAAATGATCATATTAACGTTTTCTCATAGGATACAAACAGATAAGAAACTTGTTTCATAAAAATAGTGTTGCCAGTAGCTAGTACCTCAATGTATGTTGTTGACAAAGTAAATGCAATTATTGCTTATTATTCTTATAACTAATATTGAGTTCATTGTTTATGTATATCTAAGTAATATTTTGTATTACAAAATTTAATTTAAAACTAGTAGAATATGCTGGGTACAAAAAGTAATGAGTGAATACAGCAAAACTTTTAATAGTTAATTTTTAGATGTTCTTAAATTAAAAACTCACTTTTTCAAACAGTACATCGCTTGTTTTGTTTGTCTTTGATAGTATATAATATTA
>JARJEC010142416.1:0-10842 GCA_030264575.1 Tachinus sp. AB-2021 | reverse complement strand
TCCCAATTTATTAACAGCAAGTTTCTTATTAGTAAACTTTCAGTTCTAACGCAGTTTCTGTAATTAATACATTTACATTGTGACCGTTCGATCAACTTAGTGTAACACCTCTGATCGCGCTTGTTGAATATGCCACGGTCGGTTCACCGCAAAGACATTCTCACATATCATCGCCGATGATACCGATATGATACTAACATGATACTAACATGATACCTCATCTATTGGATTTCACTGCTGATTTCAGACTGGCGCAGTTCACATGCCGTGGTTATACTTATCAGTATGAGAAAAATTTGATGCGTTCACAAACGAACCAATGGAAAATTAATCTTTTAGCAATTGTACCGCCAACCGTAGATTTTAATTAATTAACTTTAAATAATTATATTTAGATTTAAAAAAATCAAAATATATAATATAAAATACTTTGGCAGGTGTTGTAAAAGGCTTGCATCAAAATAATTATTAATGTATGTGTGACTTATGTATGTTACAGTGGTGGTCGTTAACATTAAAGAGCATTATTATTATATTATTATAAAATAAAATTAAAAAAATACAAGCTTAGTGAACAATTTCCATAGTATGTGCCGTTTATAACACCACCTAAAATATTTTAATCAAATAACTGAACAATTTAAATTTACCAATAATTATATTGTATATATATATATATATATATATATATATATATATATATATATATATATGTGTGTGTGTGTGTGTGTGTGTGTGTGTGTTCTGTATATACCTACTACAGACTACCTAGACTAACCAGGGCTTAAAGCGACCAACCCTTTAAGTGCTGCTCTAGTGCACTTCCCTAAGTGGAATTCTGATGTATGGCCCATCTTTCACAGTGGCTTCCTCTTCTAATTTTATATCGTCGTACAATATTATTTCAGCAATGTTTTTGAGTCTTTTATAAATTAACATATAAATTGGTATAAAAATATACATAGTTTTCCCTTTTTATAAACAACAAAATATTATTCTTAACATTATATGTATTGTTAAATACATATTATTTTAACCCAAAAAAATACACGGAATACCAATTTTATAAATATTTATTTAATAAAATTGATAGAATCGATCGTCACTAAGTAATAATTAATAATACAAGATTGGAAATGAAACTACTATAGATTTATTTAGTCACATCGTTCAGTTTCGACTATATTTTAGTTTTCATCTGACGTTACAGAAATAAATGAACAAAGAAACAGATATAATATTATTTTACTTCCCTTTTTTATATAAATTATCTATTTCTTTGTTTATATTTTTGCAATGTCTGATGAAGTCTAAACTGCTGTTACGGTTTGACTAATTAAATTGTGATAAAAAACATAGCAGTTTTATTTTTAATCTTTTTTATTTAATAATTCATAATTGTGTGTTGTTTAATGCCCCAATCTACTAAATTTTATACTTTTCCCTTTTAAATACTAAGTATAAATTTAAATGTTGGAAACTTCAAGAAAATGATGTAAAAGGTATATAAATTATTTTTGATAAATTCGCGTAGTGATACTAGTTGTAGGGTATATTAAGTGTTTTAGATGAATTTCTGTTATCTTTATATTATTCCAACAAGAAAACACATATGACCACTCACACTAACTTAATATAAATATTTATAACTATTATAAAATGTCAAAAAAGTATTTTTACTACGTCTTCTCCTTAAAAGAGGTTATCTGTACTTATGCCGATTTTGTGCCAGTCAAATTATCCACGTTTTTCACTAATATCCTTTCCACGATTAATTACTTATCTCGGTGGCGCAATTGGCGTACGTATTAGACATATTATCTAAGGGATGTGAGTTCGAGCAACACCCAAGATAAATTTTTGAAATCATTTCTTACTACATGGAGCAATGACGTGCTATTATTGATTATTTAATTATTTGATAATTCTAATATACATTTTAGTCAATTAGATGGTGTAAATCTTGAATAAAATGTTGAGAAAATGTCATAAATATTGCACATTGCGCAATTGTTACAAAACATACAAAATGTCAAGAAATATTAAAGAAAAAAACATATTTATGTAAAACTTTATAGCTATAGCGAGAAATGAGTGCAAAAAATAAATCGGATAAAATAAAACAATTTGAAGGAAAAAATTAATTAATTAATTATATATATATATATATATATATATATATATATATATATCCAGTTTTAACAAACAACGTTGATCTGTTGATGATGATGATGATATATTTAGTTATTTTAGGGTTTTTTGCTAATCAGTCGTATTCATACTCATTTTTATAATTTGTTATACATTTAATAATTCGTAATCGAAGTGATTTTATATTTAATAAAAAGTTTGTATTAAAGTTTTACTTCCAATGTTTGTGGATCTGTGAATGTTTTAAGCACAGTTAATTCTTTTTTTATTAGATAATTTCTTAAAAAAATTAAAAACATTTTAATGATTAGTTTCTATATTATTTATTATTAATAGATATTACTTTTTTAAATACCAGCGCGATTTCAAATGTTTGCGCAATAAAGCACATAAACACAATAAAATAAAAAAGTGTAACATTGAGAAAAGTTCGTTTTGTGAGTTTTGCAAAATGGACGAAACTGAAACACGCGCTGCTATTAATTTTGAGAAAATTGACATTATATAAGTGAGTAACGGAATTTAAACATGGTTGTGAGAGCCTAGAAAGTGATCTGTTTAGTAGATGATCAAAAAATTAAAGAACGCCTAAAATCTTCCAAAAAAATTACAATATGGGTCGCATGGTCGTAAATTAAAGGTCTATCAAATTGCTATGGAAGTAGGCAGGTCAGCTAAAAACATGTCATATCCTTACTCTTCAATTAAGGATGAAAACGCTTTCGGCAAGATGGGTGCGCATAATTACAATGAATCAAAACCTTCAAAGAATACGAGTTTGTCAAAAAAGTCTAGATCGTTTTAAATCAAATAAAAGCGACGATTAAACAACAGAAAAAACTTAGTTTCACTATTATACCTCTGAAACCAAGCAATAGTTTATTTAATCTGCCACCAAAGATGGTAATGTTCGTGAAGTCAACTAAAAATTTATAGCGTTAGTCTTTTGGTTTGCTATATATATATTTATATATATATATATATATATATATATATATATATATATATTACTAATTGACTATCTTAGAAAGGTGCAAACAATAAACGGTAGACCGAGTGAATAAAAATTACATAAAACGGCCTGGCTTGCATTAGTAGATCATTTTCTCTCATCATGACAATGCACGCACCCCATAGAAGAATGAAATAGTAAAATTGAATGAACTAAAGTACAATCTGTTGCAACATCCACTTTATTTGCTCGATTTGCCTTTTTTCTGGATTCTTTCTATTACACGACTAAAACGTTTCCTCACGAGAAAAAGATTTTCTACGAAAGAAGAAGTAAAAGCTGTTGTCAACGATTATTTTAGAAAATTTTAAGAATTAAAATGGATGTGTAAAAGTGCATTTAACGTAATGTAGATTATGTTAAAAAATAGAACATATTTAAAAAACATACAATCTCATTTACATCAACATTGGATTGTACATCGTTCATTGCATTAATATAATTCATATATTTCTATATATTATTGTATAGTTTTAGGAAAAATTGTACAGATTTCTTGAAAATTTGATGCTATTTCAATTTTCATGTTACTACATAATAAAAATACAGACATAAAATAAAATCATAAACGACTTGTTTAGTTAAATAAATATTAATAGGTTATGTGCACACACTAGGCATTTGTGATAAGTTTTTAAGTTTGAATTAAACATTTGCTCGCAAAAAAGAAACAATGTAATTGCTTGTTAAAATATTAAATCAATATAATAAATTCAATTTGAATACTTATTTAAATCAATTTATTTTTTATTAAATTAAATTGCATAATTTTGCGCACGGTATTCAAATTATGCATGCACTTTTAAAATAATTGAGCTCCTGTTTAACGGTGTCCTTGCATAATATTTTATAAATACAACAATTACGGGTAATATTTTTTTTATAAATGAATTTGACTTAAAAATAAAACCAGATGTGTATTTATTATACTCTCATTAATTTTAAAAATACAAGTTATTTACTTAAAAATATATGATCAATTATATTTGGCAGCACCGGCCTCAGCAGCTGTCCATGGAAAACAATTAGAAGAAGAAAAAACCGGCAGCAAAAAGATATCCTCCCGGAATTAGCGAATTATTGAAATTAAACTAAACTAATTGGGTGGAGATCGCCGTCGGTGTTCGCATTCCAAACGAAAACCTATGATAATTTATTGCTCCAAAGTTCTCATAGAAAAAGGCCTCCGACTCATTAGAATTATATTAATTTTATTTTTGGGACACCGCACAAAACCATTGTTATACTAATTGGTCAGGGAAAAAACTCTTCTACCGGCATTATTATCATTCGCAATAATAGTGATAATTCTTAGAGCCCACATAGGGATGACACTTTATTTGTATAATAATAACAGGTAAATAATTTCTATTCATAATATAATTACCATTTAACTGTATAAGATGAAAGATAAACGGTGGGGCATAAATTAATTATTAATTGAACTTCAATCATTAAAACAGATTGACAGATTAATAATAAATATCACAAACTGGATCTTATACTTATACAATAAATATACTTAATTACCGCATGTATATGAACAAATTAATGAACTATACGTTTAATTAGTATGAATATATTTTAATGGAAGAGTAAACATCGACTAATTAGTTTTAATTTATCGAACAAAGTCTGATTTAATAATTAAATTAATGATGTAAATACACGTGTTGCATATAACTTGAGTACGTGAAATCAATAAGTTTATTATGATATTTTTACCGCAGCATTTGCCCTTGTTAGAATTCAAGTGTTCTAACATTAATGACGCAGTTGCTTTGTTGTAATTTTAACAATATGTATTATAATTGGTGCCTGCAGTTCTACTTTAATGATTTGCCGAGAGAAAAGTAATAAATTGTACTAAGATTGTACAGGATTTAACAGGCGCTATTTTGCGGAAGCAAACGGCGAATTTACAGCAGGTATAATTGCAGCGCTTGGGTTTTCAAATTGTTTATAAATGTTGCTTCCTTTATGGTAAGGGAATGCTCATCATTACCGCCGTTCAGAAAGGAAACTGATAATTAGTGCAGGCGATGCTTTGTAAGACAACCAAACCTCGAAATAATTATGGTTATTGTTTCACTCTAGCGTATTTTGCTTCGCATGTTTTGAATAACTTTTTTAATTACAAAATTATAATTAAAAAGTATTTATATGGTGTATCTTCTAACAATTAATACAAATTATTAAGGAAATATAATTAGTAACCCAAAATCTTTGCTTTAAATACATAATTTAATAATTTTATTTAAAAACTCAAAGTTGGACTACAATCTAATGTACAAATGTTAAACATCATCATGATAAATCAAAATAAATTATTAGTACAATATAAAATAAGTCAAATATTAATTTTAGCATCATAAAAACGACAAATTCACTAAAAATAGCAAACAATGAAAATCATCTTACAAAGTGGTATTTACAATCACCGACAATCCGAAAAAAATTTCAGAAATACCTTTGTTTGACATTTTGCAAATGTTATTCATTACTTTCTTATCAGAGTGAATATTTTATTGAGAAGAAATATATTTCAACTAGGGGTGGCGTTAAACAAGTAATAAACTATGCAAGCAATCAGTATTACAACGCTAATTCAACAATCAAATAAAAAAGATTAAGAAGCTCAATCAAATTAACAATTCTTTTGCTCTTCACAAGAAATAACGTATGGGTGTTTCCTCATCGCATTGGTGTAGGAAATCAAAATAATTATCATTATTTTTATTAGTTGATGCACTGATCGGCTCATGTAAAGACCCCAACAATTGTCTATTATTGATTGTTGTCGCTTCGAGAAACAAGAAATTGGATAACTATTTTATATATTTGAAAAGATAAGAGCAAAACGGTTCAATTGACTTTAAAAAAATGTAGATTTATGTGATTGTATCACTAATTAATTATATATTTTTTCATTGAAAAGAGAATACGAGTATGTTGATAGATTAATAGAACCATTTATTAAGCAGTTTAAAATAAATTTTAAAAAATGACTGAATTTAGAAATAATATTGCTTTAATTTTAGATTGTTTAAAATGATACATTTGTACTTATACCATTCTTGTTCTAACACATGAATTTAATCATGTTGATATCATTATCGAATTGGCGTAGTGTGTTGAATGTAATATTTTGGTATCTTGGTAAGAACATAAAAAGATGCATAGCCAATCACTCCGATTATTTTGCCAAAAATGTTAATGCTAAATATTTTAACTAATTGGCTATATTTCAAATACAATACTAAACTTAACATTTTATCGAAGTTGACAAACCAAAATTTGAAATTCTCCGTCGGGTTGCACAAAAACTCTACATTAGATAAAAAACCTCAGAAATACGAGTTACGGTAGTGGGCATAACATAACACGGTCCATTGAAAACACAATTTGATAGTTGACATATTTTTTGTATATAAGTTTTGTTATTGTTACAAAGTTGCTATGATTTTATGTAATTTATATAAAGTAAAAAATATATTGGAAAACTGTTTGCTTGCATATTAAGTACAGAAAAGAAAAAAAAACGTACATTTGAGATTGTGGTCATACTACTCCATGCTTAAAGCGACCATAACCATAAAAAACAACATGCATATTAATATGTTTAGCAAATTGATTGTCTTTCTAGAACAAAAATATGTAATAATTATTATAATAAAAGTTATTCAATTTATCAATTCTCTAATTGCAAACGTGATAAAAACCAGGTTTAATATACATGAGTATGACTTAGAATTAGACTTGTGGCTAAATTATGCACTTAACTCAGTTGTACTAAAAATAGCTATTATCCAATTATCCAGATTGGCGTTATGATACTAGTTGCCTGTGAATTATATTCATAGTTCTAAGCAGTTAGTGTAGTATCCTTTTTATCGTTTACAAGAAGGGTGCACTACCAATCACTTTGACTTTATTATTATTGCAGAACTAGACTAGACTAGATCACAGAAATATCATCTCATTTCTCCCAAACCAACCCAGAGAGTTTCATCAAACTTGATATTTTCATTATATCTCCGTTTAAGAGCTAGAGCTAGAGCAAACAACCAAAAATGAATCAATGTCTGCTATTGTCACATTGCAAACGCTTTAAGAAATTTCCTTGTGATTCTGTAACATTTTCAATTACTCTGATAAATTAGAAATATTTTGTAATATACAACGTAATTGATGACGTTTAGCAAAAAATTAAGTGCCAATCTACTTTGCTTAATATTGTATTATTAAGTAGCATAAATGTGATTCAGGTTTATTTTAATGTATTATAAACATTTTACACTGATCGGTCTAGTATTCCCATTCATCGCGCCAATTCATACAAATTATACATTTTCTATATTTGTTTGCCATTCTATTTATTTGTTCGTTATTTACTTTGGAATCTGAAGCTCGCTATCACCCTTCTTGTTGAATTGTCCCAAAGATATGTTGGCAAACTTTCATATAACTGCAAGTATTTATTTATGCATTCTTTATATCTCCAACAAATCTATTTTGCTTTGTCTTTCTTGTAATACAGTTGCTTTCAATCTGGCCACTGATTCTTCAAGTATGCTCATATCCTTCGTCTTTCATTTACCTTAAAATATCATTGGTCTTGCAAATAGCTTTTCTTACCGTTCTAAACTATATTATTTCCTCCTTTATTAATTATACTTATAAGTTCCTTAATTATTTTGACGTCGTGTTTCGAGGTATGCACTTCTTGTCAGTGTTAATATAATCTTTCAATAGCATTATATAGAGTGAAAAATATTTTAAATAAGAAAAAAAACCGTGATATATATATTGGTTAAGGTTCTGAGCTTTCAAGGTGGTTTTTGAAGGTATGGCACCTTCAAACATCATAATATTTTGTGAGAACAAAAAACTTTTAGCAAAAAGGCTAAAATCGTAACAATTTAAGGGGAGCAGGTAGGAATATAAACAGTGAGCAAATTTTAATGAGTAGTACTGAGGTCAGGTGCATGTAGTGTAATGAGCACCAATGGCAACAAACTTGAAAAAAAGCAATTGTTCTCAATTAATATCAGTTTTTTATGTGTTATTAATTTTATATTCTTAGAAATAAGTCAAGTATAAATTAGAGTACAAATGTCAATGTCATAAGTAATATTAAATTACTGTCAATTAATCACACTTTAATTTTACAATTTGCTATGCTAGATTTAAAATTCTCAGGTATTAATACACAAGAAGTCGATTTTTTACCGGGTAAATTTTTGTTGTTGAAAACCTATTTTTTCCAAAAGAAAATTATACGAGAATTACGAGTATGTCCCTTAATTTAAGAATAATTTTCTTGTGAGTAATAGGATTGAGACGTATAACAAACATTTAGCCTGGTATAAAATCAACCTCGTGTGTATTACAGATGGTTAATATATGCTTAAATATATAATGTATTACTTACAAAATAATGCTTACTGTAATTTTACACATTTACTGTGCAGGTTAATTGTAAGATTCATGTCAGATTGATTTTAAATGACATTAATGTCACGAAATCTGCCGTCTCTTTCTCTGAAAGCAAAGTGCAGTTTTATCGATTATTATCACCTATTGATAGCCATTTTTATCATTATAAATCAATCTTATTGGTCGACTTTTTTAAATAAACCGATTCTGATTGGTTGAAATAAGAATATATTAATTAGTATTGATAAAAGTGCATTGATACTTCAAAAATATGGTTCAAAATTGAAAAAATTGCATTCATAAATTTTGATCAAACTTCACTCAAAATAAATTCATTCAGTTTCTGGCATGAATTTATTTTGAGTGTAATTTGATCAAAATTTATTAATGCGATTTTTTCAATTTTGAATGTATACATTTCTAGATCATTTTCATTGCACAATATATATATATTTAACAGACTATTTCCCGTGCGTAAATTTGTTATAAATATCGGATATTAGCAGATTTTATCTAATCCGATTTGTGTACGTTGATGTAGATATGCATCCTTTACTGACAGATATTAATTAATTTGTAAATTTATTTATAGCGTTGTTTAGTGCCAGTGTACTTATCGCTGTAATTCTTTCACAAGAGCAATTTTCAGTGCAATTCTTATGCAACTGTGATTTTAATTAGTAATACAAGTGTATTGATAATGATTATCAAATTTTAAATTTGTTCAATTTTAAGATATAAATTATTTCAATATTTATTTACAAACTTAAATACTGTGACCTTTTATTTATTATAAATATTAATGTTAAATTTATATTTTATTGATAACGCTCGACTTGATTTTTAGTAATCTCATCATGAACGTTACTGGCAAAAACACAAACGATAATTATATTATTTGTCATAATAAGCCAATAAGCCTGTCTTAGCCAATCAAAAGCTTGCATTTAAATTAGAGTAAAATAATATCAGTGTAATTCTTGCACAAGTGCAATTTTCAGTGAAAATGGAATCTAATTTTTTTAAAATTTTAAAACGGCTAAATATGGTTTGTTTATAAGGTTGGTTTACGGAGAACTAGTTACTATAATATTGATCTGATTGGTTGTATTATAGCATCAGATGAGCTTTTGCAATTCATTTTATTGGTTTGTAGAAAAATAAAAAAATGGTCATTTTACTGACCATTTACATTAAATTTACTTTATGATTTTGTGTAATGTGAGTAATAGTAGTATAGAATAGAAATTTGTTTAAAAATAGGTGTTATAATGTAAATGTAATAAGGGTCTTATTTCTACTGTGTGTATTCCAAGTACACTCACATTTTTTTAAATAATATTTTTTTGTATTTTTTTTGCATACAAAAATAATTTTTTTAGTGATAAATTTCAATTTCAATCAATTCTTGTTCATTGCGATTTACTTCTACTGAGGTTTTGGATGTAAATAAAAATTATTCAAATACTCAGCTACGTGCAAAAAATTGAAAACTATGAAAATTATGAGAAAAGAAAAACTTTAAAGATCAGTATAATCATAAAAAATTGCTAAAACAATAAAAATTTAAAACTAGTAAACATGATGAAAACTATGTGAAAAGCAATAAGAATAATAATTCAAAAAATTGTAAAAAAGCAATGAAAACTAAAAAAGAATAAAAAAAAAGTTTGATATACTTCGCTTGCTCCGATTTTATATAATGTTTATATATTTTTTTAAATTTCGCGGGTTTTAACACCAACCGACTGACACTGATCACGTAGGTTTTGTTTTCCACATTTCACCATCTAAAAAGCGAAATTTATTCGTTTTTTATTTTCTCCTAAAAGGAAAAAATTAAAAAATTCGTATATTTTTTGTTTTACAATTTTTTAATGAAACAAAAACCAAAAAATGCAAACTTTAGAAATCTACAAATTTTGTTATAAATTTCATAGTTAACTTGTAAATTGATAAAATCCTTCTTTTTGACATTTCTAATGCGTTTTTATAAGTTAGGTATTAAAATATTGATCTAAAACTACATTAATTTAATTTGTAGGGATAAATTACTCAATATTGAGGAACAGATTATAGAAGGAGTGGAGGAATATATATCTGGGCCATAAGATAAAACTGGACAAGGACAACCAAACGGCTGAAATTGGAAGACGAGTACAACACAGCTGGGCTGCATTCGGAAAGTTAGGTTATATACTAAAGAACAAAGACATACCACACAGCCTAAAAAGAGAGGT
>JARJEC010142414.1:0-12466 GCA_030264575.1 Tachinus sp. AB-2021 | reverse complement strand
CTTGTGTAAACATATTGAGTAAAATTTTACATAACTATGTTTTTACCAACAAAATAAGAAACAAAAGCTGATTATTTTTAGGCCATCACTCGATACGTAAACACGAAAAAAAAAGATCCCTGAGTAGCCTGCAGGTGTTCATTTTTTTGCTTTAAAACGACCGCAATTTTTTACTGAGCATATCGTACTTTTACGGGAAACAAAGAATTGAGATATTAACATAAATAAAAGATCATTATAGAACACTTTTATTTCTAGCAAGTAATATTTATTAGTTAATATTAGGTGACTGCACTTGCTGTGAACTATCTCTTTCTTTTCTCTGAAAATCATTTTCTTTTCTACAAAACCGCGACCTTAATTGTCATTTAACAATTTGCATGTATAAGCCTGTTTAAGCCAATCAAAAGCTTTTATTTAAATAAGAGTGAAATAATCATTATAAGTTGAATGTGATTTGTCAAAATTTTTGAAATGGCTCGATAGGAATAGTTTATTGTTATAGAATGAAACAGTCAAGTTTACCGCTTTCAAAAATACACAATAATCTATATATACTAGATTTTTAAATTTTTGAAGAATTAAATATAACTTCCAATGAAAACTACAATTGCAGTGATTGGTGACCTAGCGAATGTAAACAAATTGAACTTTATTAATAAAAATATCTCATTAGAGATAGATTAGGAATGTTTCCGAGGAGGGTGCGCAAAGCAAAATTTTTCTTCTTTAGTTTTTATTGACCGACTCCTGGACATATTCCTTTTTCATAGTATTCCTATTTAAATTTATTTTTAGGATTATTCCTATATACAAGTCATTATGTCTTGTAGTTCATTTGGGTCATTAGTAATCAAAACGAGTTATTGGCAAAGTACACTTTGTCTATTTATTATTCATATTTTTAGTTACCTTGAATAGCTTCTTGAATATATTTTCCATGTCCACTGTGTTTTGTAGAGATCCCCCAACCTAAAATGTTTCATTTTTATATACGTATTTTGTGAGGTTGGAATACTTTTTGTCTATAATAAATAATAAAAGAAAAATAAATATCTGTGATAATAAATGTGATATACATCCCCAAGTTTTTAATGAATATTTTATTGTGCCTAATAGTTTATCAAATAGCTTACCATTACTGTTTGGTAAGCTATTTGATAAACTATTATCAATCCAATTGTGTTTTTAAATTACTTTGACATGTCAAATGTGCTTTTGTTTAAGTTCAAAGAAGTCACATATATTGAAACGAGAAATAATCAATAGGTTCAAAAATAGCAAAGCAAGAGATATTCATCAAATCTCCATGGAACTAGTTAAATTTATTAAAGATACACTAATTATACCGTTTACTAATTTAATTAATGAATTAATTAAAAGTCAAACTTTTCCTGCATGTTTTAAAACAGCAAAAGTTTTTCCTATACTCAAATCAGGAAACTACCATAATGTAGAGAATTACAGACCGATATCACTGTTGCCAATTTTTTTAAAATCTACGAGAAGGCATTAGCAATACAAATTACTGAACATTTTACAATCCATTTACTGAGGTGCAATATGGTTTTAGGAAAGGAAGATCTACCAAAAGTGCAATTTTAGCTTTTATGCAAAATATACTCACAGCATTTGAAGAAGGCAAAATATCGATAGCCACCTTTCTTGACTTGTCTAAAGCTTTCGATTGCGTGGTTTTTGATATTTTGCTTGCTAAACTATATGCTTACAACTTTAGCCTGGAAAGTTGTAGGTTATTATTCTACAGAAAACAAGTGGTTACTTTTAACAGAATTAGGTCAGAAGAGGTAGAAATAAATCAGGTGGTACCTCAGGGCTCGATACTTGGTTCTCTCTTGTTTTTAATTTTCATTAATGATTTATCCCAAATACTTCTTGGAAGAGTAATCAAATATGCCGATCACATCGCAATGATAATTGCTTGTTTATTACTTATGTTTGTCATTGATGATAGCATTGCATCTTTAAACCAAGCATTAATTTGGATGAACACAAGTAGACTGTGCTTAAATGCCAGTAAGACAGTTGAAATGATAAGAGGGAATAGTGAAGTGTACAGTACTAGGTTCTTGGGAGTGCAGATAAATAACAAATTAAACTGGCACTGTCACGATGAGCATATCTCACAAAAAGTTACTAAAAATACATATTTGCTGAGAAACCTGCATTTCCCCGCGATGTCTAATTGCTGCATACTTTGCTATTTGTCAAAGGCAATTAACATACTGCATAATTGCATGGAGTCACTCGTCTATAAGACATAGATTATTTGCTCTTTAAAGACGCGCGCAATACGCATACTGGCTGGGCTGGGTTACAGACACTGTTGAGTATTCGACAAACTATTACTGATTACTATTTTTTAATAAATTACCTTTGAGAGTGCGTTTACCCACAATAGAATTTAATACCGTTATTAAAGATCTTAAATAAAAATGCGTTTTATGATTTTAATGAGTTTTTAGAATGTGGTGTTAACAGTTTAATGTCATAATTAAACATTATTGTATCATATTTATAGTGTTTCTACTGTATGATTTCCCAAACTGTTTGGGGCTGTAAATCTAGATCATATAACCTATGTAAACACACTGTGAATCTACATTAATAAATATTTTATTTTTATTCTGATCTATTATTCTGACCTCATCTACCTCTGATATAAATGCCCATTTTTTATCAAGTGGAATGACTTGTAGTAGTCAATGAAAGCCACATGAAAAGGTTTTTTTGTATAATGTAATTTTTTTAAATTAGATTATGGATGATAGTTTATTTGCTGCATCAAATTCTTTTACAAAATACTGCCTGTTTGACTAGTTAGTAAATATATAGATTCTTAAATTGCTACTTGGGAAACCAACTAATATTGTTCAACATTGTGAAATGTTTATGTTGAAATAGTGTATTGTATAAAATTAAGACAATCAAAATGTCAAGTTAAAATAATATTGAACACTTATCAGATTTAAATACCATCCACAAACAACAAATGCATTTTTTTCACGTGATGTTTTAATGTTTAAGGCTCCGAATTCTTCTATAAAAAGTTAATAAAGATAATTTATTTCTGTTTTTGATATTATGATAAGTATAATAATAAAATATTTTTACATTGTTTTCAAAATTTGTTCACACATTAATTATATGTATAAGGAAAATGATAAAATTAACACAAAATGATTATTTGCTTGCTTTAAAAGTACTTGAATTTTATGAAAATAATAGAGACGGCGACGCCTATTTCATATACTTTTCATGAAACACGTTTGTGCATTGTTGCCTGGCGTACGATAATTGTGGTAATTAGTATGATAACGAAACTGAGAGGTTTGATATTTTTAGTATTATAAATTTTATTAACAACCCTAACTCATATTTCTTAGGCCTCACTATAAAAGTTTTACTTCAATAATACTGTTTTGTATTTTGTTAATATTTGGAGTATGTTATCAATGAATTCAACGATTATACGTATATTTCTGCTGTTTTTTATTAAGGACTAGTTCGGCTGTTAGGCCATTTTCAACTAAATTTAGTTTATATACTTTGATGTTGGTATTGTGTGATATACCAACATAAAAATGTTTAAACTAAATTAGTTGAAAATATATCTCACAATACCAACATCAAAATATATAAAGAAAATTAGTTGAAAATGGCCTAACCGTTAAGCCGGAAATACATATAATCGTTGAATTAATTGATAGCATAACCCCGAATATTAAACATTATATATGCACAGTATGATCAACCAACTTATTTCAACTCAACACTGTTTTGCTTCGCTCCGTTTGCTCGCCGTCGCGCTATGCGATTTTACATGTAGTAATCGGTTAGCCCAAATAAAGTAGCAAATGTGCATATTTAAATAATTATAGATTCGTCTACCTTAAATAAAATATTACATTATTCAGTTTAATTTATAGTTTTTTGGTACAAAAATAATTTTAGGTTAATCTTTTTACATTTAATTTTACTACAAATATATGTCGTAAATTTGTCAGAAAGTGTCTTTGAGGTGTAATAACGCTGTATTATTTTTTTAAGAGAATATTTAAAAAAGCTTACTCACTTGTATGTATATACATATAAATAAAATTATATTATATTATATTTTAAAGCAAATCTTTTTAGTGGGGGCAAATTAAAATTACAATTCAATAATAAAGTTATGTCATATCTCATATTCATATTATATTAGGTATGAATATTAAATTTAATTGTCATAATTCTTAACACGTATGCAAATGCAAGCATAATTAAAACATATTTATTCTTATATTGTTTAAATTTATAGAAAGGCGTTAAAACATTTATCGGCTTTGCTTGTTATCAACTAAACATAATGAACCAATTGTTCTGCTCTCGTATAACAATACCGGCTATAAAATTGCATTTCACAGTACAAACTGTAGAACATTTATATTTCAGTGGTAAATGTTTTAAATTTATACAACAATGGCGCTCTGAATACCAATAACAAAATTATATTGGAATCTAACATCAGAATTTGATTTATTTGTTTTGATCCATCATCTGCCTGAAGCTTTCTAAGGTGTCAGTAGAATTAATAATTGTTTGCACGGCAATTAAACTGTCCGAATTTCTTAAAGACCATTCTGTCATTTATTTACAAATCAATCTTACCATATGTTACAAGTTATAATCAACATATGTTTAGTAGAAAAATATAGCTTTGGATATTATCAGCGCTGACAATTAATAATTGCAGGAATTTGCGGAAAGTAATTTGCAGTAAAATAGGTAATTTTCAGCACAAACGCGATGCGTATTAAATTCAACGCATTCACATTGATTTAATCAGGTGGGTGTGTGGACATGACTGATTGATTGCGAGTGGACAAATCGCGACTGGTTTTAATACATGAAAACAAAGACGAGACGGTCACTCACATACAAAAAGCGCATAAATAATACCTGTGGGAGCGAGATAACATGCAGATAGAGCTCATAAGCATATTCAAATTTAATGACTTTAACTATGCCATAGATGAGTGCAAGCAAGACGGAAAGAGTTCACGTAGGCCACTTCAAATCCGGGCAGTAATAAGTCCCATTACCATAACAATCATGCCTACATGCGTGAGTACATTTTTATGATGGACTTCAGCTGCAGGTTGATCTATCGCTTTAAATGGATCCGTTTCCAATACACACGACCTTTCGACAGGAACAACATGGCCGCCAAATACAACAAAAGCTATCGGATAACAAACGATAAATATCTAATGATGTAACATATTTTTTTGGGAAACATAATTAAGCCTCGACGCGTACTTTTTATAATATCAATAGATGATGCATGAAATTAGTTTTAATTTGACAAGCTGATTGCTCAATTGTTTCATTTCTTATGTTGGAGAATTGTAATTGAATGCCATTGAAATGTGCGACTCTGCATAAGTTTCATCCATCAAATGTGTGTGAAATAATTCTAGTCTATAATAATGTCTTTCTTTGTCTGTGTTTGGATATTTGGCTAATTTATTGAATGTTACTGTCATATACTGACAGGTGTATCATATTAATGCAAATCAATATTCATTAAGTTTTTGACTTCGTAAATTGCAAATTACAAAATCCACTATAAAGAATTGTGCAAAATTGAGAAAGTGGTAGCCTTCCGGTTGCTTATTCAACGCTAACTAGAATAGTGTGAAATAGGGTACGTTTTTGTTAGAGCGACGATAAGCGATAAGAGCGACGATAAATGCGTAACGCAAAAAAAATAATACAGTAAATTGCATAAACCTGTTTATATCGGAGATGACGTTTAGCTATTCTCGCAATTCGAGCAACGATAAGAGAGACGAGCAACTATTTATGAAAAATTGTCCTCAGGTTTCTGCAATTCCATCTATTCGTTTTGTAAATGCGTAGAGCGATTGTATTGTCACTTTTTTTGCTTATCGTGCTCCAACATAAACGCCTTAAGTCGGAAAAAAAATGGTTCTATATATTTACCTATTTTGGTTATTATAAATATTTTGCCTAAATTTATGCCTGCGGCAATTAAACACCGTTCCTTTGAAATTTTAAAAAACTGTTAAAAATATCCTTCATTGCCGTAACTGCTGACTGTGCAAAATTTATCTAAATTGATAATGTGAATTTTACTTAACCTTGATAAAAATTACTTATTAACTTAACTACAATGGTATATACAGGTTGTCCCAAATTATCCGTTCACCATTGCTAACTTTGTTATTATTTATTATTAAGTTACAACATAGATTAAATTAGCAAAGTAGTAGTATTTTCATTGCAAATTTTAAAGTTTAAAAGAGAAAAACAATTGACTAACTAGTTTATGAAATATTCACAAAAATAACAGTTTTTTAAATAGGGCATCATATATCAACATATTTTGAAAGCAAAAGAATTCTGATAAAAAAATTATTAATGCGCATTACCATCTTAAACTTATAAATAATCAAGTTATATGCTTTCTAACTTTAAGTAAACTTTAGAAATAATATTTAAATAGGTTATGACTATTTTTTATTATTGATTATGAAAGTTTCATTTCCCAAGATTTGTTTATTAAAACCATACAGTTTTATTAATGATAATTGTGTCTGTAAATTTTCGTTCAAAATTTATAATATTTTTAAATTTTCCATAATTTCCATTGCTTGCTTAAGTTTAATTCAAAAGTTGATATAATATTACAGTGCACATTACTTGTTTATTTATAGGTTTAAGATAGAAATGCATGCAACAACTTTTTCTTCAGAATTCTCTTTACTTTAAAAAAGTAAAGTTTTCACTTCAAGTCCAAATGTGTTAAATTGCATTTAATTTCTTTTCCTCTGGGAGGAAAATTATAGGATCGCCATAAAACGAGAAATTTTATAACCATGCATTTCCGGCAGCGTATTCGAAAAAATTGTTCCCGCCGAAAATTAGACACGTTTGGGATGCAATATGCAGAAAACAACATCACTTTGCCTACTACTGCATGTAATCTGCGAAGCAAGTAAATATTCCTACAAAGTTTATAAGCTACCTCATCTGTTTGCTCACCCTACTGTAAAGTTGAATCCAAATGAATACCAAGAAATTTTGTTGATTTTACAACGCTTACTAATGGGCAGGACACATGGCTAGAAAACATACAATCCAATGGAGCCATAAAATTTCCTTTTGGAGACCCTGAGAAACCAAAAGAGCGAACCCCACACAAGATGAATATCCGACATCAAACAATAGCGGGGAAACAGTGGAAAGAGCTTATATCTAACAGTGGAAGTGTTAAGTTTAACCGAAGAGAAGACATTAGATTTATTATGCTGTTTTAATGTGAACAACATATTCACTGTCTTTGATTCATTTAGATTCAATTTATTTTAAACAAACCATTCGGCCACTTATGATTGCGTGTGCTCATTCTTTTCAATAACATTATTAAGATCTTTGTCCGCATCGGCTACTGCTGTATCATCAGCAAATAATGCAGCAAGGGTTTTTATCAATTTGCTCGGTTGATTATTTATAAAAATTAAAAATAATAGGGGTTCTAACGCAGAATCATGAGGCACATCTTGGTTAATTGTCTTTAGGCAGTTTTCCAGTGTTATATACTGCTTGTACACGATGCGTTAAAAAGGAAAGAATTAACTTTGTATTGTCTTCAATAAATTTTAATTTCCGCAGCTTTTGAATAAGAACGCCATACAATCAAAGGCTTTTATTGGATCCAAAAAAGTTGGCAAATATAAACATACTATGTTTATCACTTTTTTTCACTAAAGCAACCATTACTAACGTTGTAGATCGACTTCTCTAAATCCATATTGATTATTGGAAAATAAGTTGTAATCTGAAAAATGTTTGAATATTTGGATTTTTAAAAGACTTGGTATGAAAATGAACTTTTTCACTTTCTTATTTTCAATGGTCTAATTTAGATATTTAATTTAATTATTGTAATATAAACTTTTGGAAATTGCTAAAAACTTAAAAATTAAAAATGAATTAAGTATTTTTACAACAACGGGGCTGTTTTCGGGAAAGTGGTAGTGGACTGGTATTTGAATAAAGCCAATTCCCTAGTTGACCAGTTGATCAATTAATTATAAAAAGTTTTGTTAGACGGCGTTAAAATTAAATAAATAAATAAAAATCAGTTGAAATTATTGAAATAATTCCTTTTTATTAATATATTTTATTTAAAATTTTCAGAAAACAAAGATAAAATATGCATTTTTAAATCTGTCGGACAATTTTTTTATGTTAATACAATTTCTAAAATAGTTATCAAAACTGATACGATATACAGCGTGTTTATAGGTATAAATGATCAAAATATTTTGAAATAAAAAATACTAATATTGGGTCTTGGTCTGCTTACTTTGATTTTTATTTAAAGATTGATAAATTTCATTTCATCTAGAAATTTAAAAAAAAAATTTACCGTTTTGAAAATGAGAAAAAAATTTGCAAAGAACGTTGAAATTTACTAGCACTATTTTATGCACCAATTTTTAAGAAAAAAATTGATTAAAATGGTTTTAAGCTATTTTTTGATCGAATGCCCTTTATGAAAAATAATGTGTGCCAATTTTACTACGGATGCAAATTAAAATAATTTTCTTTATTTTCAATGTTAGAATATAATATAATAATATAATTCTACTAAATATTTTACTTTTCAATTTAAGTTAATTATACAATAAAAATGCTAGAAATGGTCAGCTAATAGCAAACACAATAATTCAAGATTTTATCTTCTCCGAATTATTTAATTGGACAAAAATATTGTGAGAGGATATCATTATAAATATCCAATTTCCTGATTACCAAATATTCCAGTTTTTTCTTCACGTTTCCCTCTCTGTTATTGTGAAAGGCGTGCGGTTTTCTTAAAAAAGGAGACCGTAAGGCACGTAAAGTCGTGTATGCGCCCTCTCAATTTGTCACCGGCACATTCCACGCTCTCGGCTCTTCCGTCGAGCGGTCCTTCTGTTCTCTATGTCGATTCGAACACGGTTAATTGCCCGTCAATTAGAAATCCATTGGATTTTAATGGAGACGGCGGTGCCGAAAAGGGCGCCGACGCCATTCTCACGGGCCCCACCGCCTGAAATCCGTCCACACCGTGTAACGGGCCTTCTTAATTGATCGGGAGGTATTTAAATTGAAGTGCCACATTATTAGTTGAATTATGTGCTGTGGAAGTATTTTTGGAATTGTGGCGGCGACTTTTTTCATTAAACATGGATTATATACATGCACGCCGGTTATAATCGTTAACATTTTATTATTATTGGTGGGAATTAAATGGGAATTAAATTTTTAAATATTGATTGAATTTTGCTGCACTAACTACTGCTGAAAAAAATGTATATAATTTTATGATGCATGAATTAATCTTGTACAATATTGGCAATCTTTTTAACTTAAATCAAGGAAATAATCATAGATTTAGATACATACTTTGCCACGAGTAGTTCAGAAGTTTTAAATATGATTTCTAATGGAAGTATGTTCTTTTGATATGTTTAAAAGCTTTATGAACCGTTCCAAACATGAATTGATTACTATAATAAATACATACTAAATGAAGATTAATGTAAACTGTAGCTGTATTTTATACAACGTTGCACTAAAACACATACATATGGTAAGGTGCCAATGCTTTGTAACATGAGCACATAATCATTTTCAATTACAAGATTTGGGAACAGGTATATATTAAATAAGAGAAGAGCACAAAAATGAGAATACCACATTGATTCATTGACTGTCTTTTGTAACCACATCAATGTTATACAAATTTCAATACCTTTTGGTTTGTGAATTTTTGTAGTTATTGAAAGATATAACTCAATCATACAAAAAAAAACTTAACTGCAAGAATCGATCTTCTCGTTTACTTTTTATTTTTGCATTTTACATATTAAGTTTAAAGTCTATTTGTGTGTTACTATATTGTGTGCTATCTATAAATAATAAGTCTAATTGTAAATAGATAATACAAAACTTTGTTTTAAAAAATTATTGTACTGTTTTAAAAAATATTAATTTAATTAATAATAAATGCTAATTTAAGCAGATTTTAAAATTCACGCTATATATAAAAATCCAAACTGATTATTTCTTTGCAAATTATTTTGGATGATAATTATTTTGTTAATGTACCATGAAAGTAATAAATTTGATTTTCTGAATCATCTACAACATCTAAAAAGGTTTTTAGATCTCCAAGCTATTTAAAAATGTTAAATTGCATCCACTTAATTGTTAAAAAATAAAAAAGCTATTTAAAAAAAATAAATTAACAATTGCGTTTATTTTAATTTTTGAAACCAAATAAAACTAACTTAAATCGTATATTTTAATCTACTTTTGACGCATTTTTCTTATTTTTACCTGTTAAATAATTGGCTATTGTAATTACCTTTTTCGTGTGGGACGGCAGACGTCTAGACAACCCGACGCGAAATTTGATACGCTATTGCTTTGAAGCTTTTAAGCTTCTGAAAGCTGATGTCATGTGACACGGAATTCCGTATTGGTGGCACTTTAATGTCCACTAATATCTATTCTGTCATCTCGCTTCGTTGTTTCCACCTATCTACCAAGAGGCTGTTTTTTCTTTAGCCTTATCTTCACCTGTCAACACTCATACAATAAATTTTTCACGACACTTGCGCATACACAACATGAAAGCATCTTAAGACCTCAATGAGCTTTACATGTTTTTAAAATAAACAACTTCTCGGCTTCTAATGGCCGATAAAACAAAGTTTATTATAATCAACGTCAGTTGTGTCGGTCTCTTGAAAATAAATCTGAATTTAATCGGATCTGTGGGATTGTATCATTAGCACACACGAAACGGAAGCTGAGACGTATACTGACTAACATATGGCGTATGTTCGAATTCTTTGAGGAATTTTAATTAATCATGCGAGGAAGTGACAAATAAACGTAAGACATTTCGACACAATTGTTGCTTAAATACGTTATTATTACAAAGCAATAAAAACAAATCAACTTTAATGATGGATTTAAAGTGTCCTTAAATATTTTAATTTGATTATGAAACTGGTTCTTGAATGCGATATTGTGGTATTTTCGTTTTTTTTTTAAATTAATTTTCAATAATTGCTAATTTATATTCTAAAATAGCAATTGATATTTATTGTAATTGTTATTTGGTTCCTTCTATGTGTGAAATAACAGTAAACCCTTATAAATTGTTTTTATAACAAAATGTTATTTATAAACAAGGCAATGTGGCAATGCAATTAAGTACATATCACTTTTTTGACGCAATGTTGTGGTGAATAGTTAAGATTATAGCTTCCTAATACATTTACTCCATTATTCTTAAATGGAAAAGAATTCCAACTCTTCTAATTTAATTACGTTTTTTGTGCGACAAATATCACACATGTGAATTCTTGATGTTAAAACCAACTTGGTAACATGGTGTAACATTTATAAAATGATCTCGGAATTTTTAAAATAATATTTGTTTTGCCAAATGAAAATGTTGCCTTGTATGGTTTAATTATAATTTAATAGAGTTCATTTAGAAATTTCATAAAAACTATCGGATTGATTCATTTTATTGTCAAAGAAATAAGTTATTATTTTTGTTTTATTTTGAATGGAGTAATAAACAAAAAATAGTTTTGTTGTACATGTAAAAAAAATTTATTAAATTTCTGAATAATGATGTATTGTTCATCATTACTTTTTTAATAATAATAATAATACTTGTTTATTTTTTTGCCTTTCCTTGAAAACTACATCTACAAATTATAAACATCTTTTAACATATACAAAATATATTCAATTGACTAATTGCCCTCTCTACACATTTTGCAAACTTTTTTCTTTTCATCTAACCAAATTTTTGATTTTCCTCATTTCCTCGTCTAAATCTTGCAATCAACTTTTTTTCCTTTTACTAACCCTAAGTTTAAGCGTAAGTCATTTTCTAAATACTTTGTACATTCCTTATCTTTTTCTTTATTTCATCCCAGGTCACTCTTCCATTTACTCTCATTCTTTCTGCTATACACATACACATCTATTATAATATTTTTCCTTGTTTACTCCCAGTTTTTTCATTTTTAACTTTCATTTACTTTTTCAGATATCCTTGTAAAATGTTGCATTCATTTCCATCTCTCATGTCTCTTCAAGTTTTATCGCTTGTTTCCCCTCTTCAATTGTCCTTTTTTTATTGCCTCTAGAATATGCTGGCGTTTCATTATTCAATCATAACAATACCAATCTCCAGTACTTTGCATGGATCGACTCGAGCTTTTCCTGTTCCTTTCACTTATTCCCCATACTTGACCCACCTTATAAACTTTTTGCGCTAGTTCACTTATGTATTCATTTTCACTATTATTCGCACTCATAACATAGCCGAAATATTTGAACGGTTTTATTTCGTCAA
>JARJEC010142402.1:0-12635 GCA_030264575.1 Tachinus sp. AB-2021 | reverse complement strand
TGAATTGAATTGAATTGAATTGAATTGAATTGAATTGAATTGAATTGAATTGAATTGAATTGAATTGAATTAAATTAAATTGAAATAAATTGAAATAAATTGAATTAAATTAAATTAAAATGAATTAAATTAAATTAAATTAAATTAAATTAAATTAAATTGAAATAAATTAAATTAAATAAAATTGAATTAAATTAAATTATATATATATATATATATATATATATATATATAATATAAAATAAAAATTATTATTATCGAATCGTTTATTACTTTAAATTTATCTGCAAAATAAACAAATAAAATTCATCACATAATATTTTTTTAAAACAGCATAATATAAAAATCGGAATCGAATAACTGTAAAGTTTCTTATATTTATAGCTTCCAATAGTGGGTCTTTTTATTAATTTTTGTACTACTAGTTATACTATTTATTGGAGTAATAAATGTAAATACTAGATGTAGTTGTTTTAAAGAACTCAAAAGTTTGAAACATTTAAATGCCTCAAATGTGTTTAAATGATAAGCACTTTATTTACGCATGAAATTAATTTCACTAGAGCGGCAGAAAAATATATTACATGATTACATAATCCCAAACATTATAGACACGCTTTATATATATATTTCTTCTAATAAGAAGCCCGTTTAAAAAAGTTTGAATTTTAATTTAATAGTGTTTCACTTATAAACATTAATTTAACACGTTTATATTATAATAATTTAAAATAAAAGCTGAAAACTTAAAATGTTTCAAATAACAAAATATTTAAAAAATTAAATATTTTAAAATACTTATCTATAAATGACATTTTCTTCATTTAGCGACCGCAAAGTGTTTAACATTACAAAATTGTCACTGTCACTGTGGTTACACAACATATACCTTAACTTGAAATGTACAGGTCAAATTAACTTTGCCGATACAATTTTTGCATCTATAACAGGCACTATATAAAATTTTGCGACAAGTCATGCAATAGCTTGCTAAAATTTTGGGTTTCAAATAACCAATATTTTTTTATAGTTTAACGGGCGGCCGAACTAGATGGTGCCTTTTAAATTTGACCTTTCCTCCTCTGATACGTTAGTCTCTTGATTTTTAAAACAAACAATTTTATTTATATGTGACGTATAATTTGAATTTTAACGGTGTTAAAGTATGCAAATTTAAAT
The DNA here is from genome assembly GCA_030264575.1 of Tachinus sp. AB-2021. Taxonomy (NCBI): domain Eukaryota; kingdom Metazoa; phylum Arthropoda; class Insecta; order Coleoptera; family Staphylinidae; genus Tachinus; species Tachinus sp. AB-2021. The sequence goes on along the minus strand of JARJEC010142402.1, from coordinate 11,456 downwards.
AATAAAAGAAAAAATATGACATATGCCCCTACAAAATTATTTTTATTTTTTCGGTTTTTTTAAGCAGATTGTAGTAGCATTTGTAGTTGTTGGGTATTACATAACTGGTTATTGAAGTCGAGGTTGTACTTATGTACAATATTGTGTTTGTCGAGTTTAGGCTTGTTTCTCTAAAAATTTGTCTTCTGTAACTAGAATTTATTTTTTATTCCTTCATCATATATTTTTTTAACTTTTGCTTATTTGTTTGTATTTTCTTGTTTACTTTTTATGTTTATTGTCGGCACTATAGTTTTTTATTATTTCTATTTTCTTTTTGTTTATTTCTTGTGTGTTTATTTCGTTTATTGAAGCGAAGTTTGTTCAATCAATTTTATTTATTTTATACAAGCATGTTTAAACTAACATACACATTTATATATCTTATGCAACGTTTTTCAAAACAATAAAATTGCAATATTTAGATATTCTAAAATCAGATTTTATATATTTTTTACAAAGTTCTTCTTATATAAAGTTATTCTTATAAAATAATAGATATATTTATATATTTTTTATGCAGGATTATTTAAAATTGACACATTTAAATAATTAATTTAAAATTTTAATATTTTTTTTACAAATACGTCCGAATTTAAAATAATGGACATAACTTAAATATTTGATAAATTTGTTGTATGTTCAATTCTTAACATACGTCTTAGTAGTTTCATTTCAATAGTGTGCTTATAAAAGTGTAGCACAACAATTTTTTTATATATTTTTGCTATTTTGTCATCGTTTATTTTGAATTAAATTTATTGTTTGAAATTATTTTTTACATTTCTTATTTTTATTATGTGTACAGATTATTTTTAGTTTATTTAGATTATTTTTAATTATTTGATCTATAATGTTATTCTTATTGTTTTATTTCATTTTAGTTTATTTTCCTATTTTTTTTTGTTTACTCCTTTCATATTTATTTTTTTGATTTAATTTGTTATTTTGAGATTATGCTTTTATTATTTGTAATAATATAATTGATATGTAATAACAATCTACTTTTTGAGATTTCTTCAAATAATATAGTCAGGAGGCAACGATGCAAATGTTTTATTAAGGCTAATATTTTCAGATTTGGGTCATATTTTTGTAATACAACTGTAAATAATATGTTTAGTTTAATAGACATTAGTTATAATCTATTAATCTGGCAAAATGGATATTGATCAACTTGTAATGCATTAGAACGCTTCATTTGGTATTTTATAAGATTAGAAAAGGTTGTTGCTGCCGCAAACTTTTTATTTTGCTAATGATGCACTACATGTCCGAAAGTCAAATAAAATAATTAAAAAATGCTATTATTTAAAGCCTTTAATGGCGCGTTATTATACGGCTAGACCTTTGACTCCTACAATTTTAAAGTCGTTTTATACGGCAAAAGTATGATCCATCTCTCGCGCTTTTTGTCGCTGGTTCAGAAACAACTAATATTGTTTTATTTAAATGTATTTTATGTTCTAGATAAAAACATGACTAAGATAATGGAAACAAAACAATTAATACTCACGCGGTTTTATGAATCGTTAGTACCGCTGTACGCAATATGTAGAAGCGTAGGACTTTTTCCTTTAAAAGCTGAACGAACAGATTCTGACATAACAATAGAATCCAATAAATCAGATCGAGTTTACTTTTCATCGTATGTGGGTGGTTACTTTATATTATCACTCTACGCAATCTATTCCATAGCAGTAGATGATGTAAACTACATAATCGTCGCAAAAACTCTTGTCATCTGCGAAACTTGCATTATTCTTGCATTGATGTTTATGACACTGGTCTTCTGCTACATGTTTCGCAAAGTCCTTCTAGATTGTGTTAATTTGTTATTTGAGGTTGATGAAAAGTTTCCCGGTTTGCATATAGAAATTGATTACACCTTGGCAAAGAAAAAACATCTTCGAGTGTTAACCATCATGTTATGTTCAGTATTTATACGTACGGTAATAATGGCAGGAAGCATAAGAGTGGATTTTATTCAACAATTTACTTTATTTATGGCCGCTTTTATAAAATCGTTAAGTAAATATGAATTCATGGTATTTTTACTGCCAGTAAGCACGAGATTTGATGAAATTAATAATTCCTTGATATCCTATAAACATCGAAAAAGTGATCTGAATGAAGATTTGTATATTTTAAACAGATTGCATTTTAAACTTTGCAATATAGCAAGATTGGTTAATGCAGGATTTGCTTTCCAACTGTTAGCCTCATTAGGAGTTTCATTAACGGATATATTATTTCAAGCTTTTTATTTGTACGTAATAATTATTAGAAAGTTTCATCTATCTACTACCTTGATGATTGCATCGCCGGTCGTCTGGTTGATTGATGAATGTTTGGAAATTTATCTATTGGTGCATGCCTGTTCTACTACGGCGGAAACAGTGAGTTTATTAAATTTGAATAGGTTATTGTGTTATTATTAACGCTAATATTGAAAGAATTATGCACTGAAATGACATTAAAAATGTTTCCAGGCTAATGGAACGTCTATTCTTCTACACGAATTAAGAAACAGCATACGGAAAAATACCGTCGACACGCAGGTACGAATAATATAATTGGTGTTGGTCTATTGAGTAGTCATAATATAAACTGATTTTAGATACAAATGTACTCGCTGCAGATGCTCCATCAGAAGCTTGAATTCACTGCTTTGGGATTTTTCAGCATAGATTACTCTCTGTTGTATTCGGTATGTGAACAAAAACTCAAATCATTTGTTTGCTTTATTCGTTCATTTGTCACACACATAAATTGGGATGAATCTCTGCGTAAAATTGTTTTATTCCAACTCCTTATGTATGCTTGAATGTTGCTAGTTCAACATGACTTGTATCCACAATGATTTAAATAAATTACATTCGAAAAAGGTGTATCTCTTTAAATTAAACATTGTTTACATAATAATTAGTCGTGTATTCAAATTAAAAGTAAAGTCAAGTCAAAGAATAATAATAATTTTAATATTTTATTATATTTTTTTTAATTAATGTCAGCACTATTAAAAAAATACATTAAATATTGCACAACAACATTAATATGTATTATGTATTATATGTATGTATTATATTTATTTAAATTTACTATATTACACGATTATTGTATTCTATTTTGATATCAGACAACAATAACATATCTATCAAAATTGTACGAATGCAATTTATTTTAAATGATTTTGCTGGAACCACGAATAAATCAAGACAAGCGTCATCTCAACATTGCATTCTAGCCAATCTTGAAATAGGACTGCTGTAGCTATAATTAAATCGATGAAACTTTCTATTTAAAAGATAGCCTAGTGACTCTTTACAGAAAAAAAATTAGTTTTTGTAGCAAGTCGGGGCTATTAATATAACCATTTATAACTTTGTGAACAAAACACAAATCAAATACAATTCTTCTTTTAGCTAATGAAGTATTGTATTTTAAATCTTAACATCCTTAAAAATTTATTCTCAAATCCTTCTAAAATATTTATAATTAATACCTATAATACCTGAAGGTATTATAGGTATTAAGAGATTAAACTCAACTTTTAAATTAAGAATAGGATTTTTTATAAATGAACCATTTTCTATTATGGTTTCTATTTCGTTTATTTCTTAAGTTATTAAAACAAAACAACACATTTTATAGGAACTTTTTACGTAGAAAACTTTAAATTTTTGAGATATGTAATCTACTTTTTTTCAAAAAAAAAAATATGTATGCTTTGTGTAATTTTTTTTTATTTGACTACGAGCCGCAATTATTTTTTTAAATTAAATGAATTGAATGGTGCTTAAACCTTTTAATTGGATCAAAATGAAGTGTCCGGTGTAAAATTTCAGAAAATTATTATTAAATTTTTCAATCTTATTATGTATATGTATTTCTTAATTTAAGTATTTATTAACATTTTTAGTAAAATTTTCAAAGCACATAACCAACCCTTACGACAAGACCTAAATGACAGTTACAATATTCTAATATTTGCACTCACTCAAATTAAATACTAGGTGCGCCAATGTACTTGCCCCTTCTTTTTTTTTAATTATAAAAATCAATTGAGTGGTGCTTAAAGCTTTTAATTGGAGCAAAATGAAGTAACCGGTGCATTAAAATAAAATGTCATGTATAAAATTTCGTAAAATTATTTTTCAAAATTCTTTAACTGAGTGATTACTATTAATTGGATCAAAATGAAGTGTCTGGTATGAAATTTTCCAAAATTATTTTCAAATTATTTACATTTCTTATGTGCCTCGTGTTACTAATTTTTTAAATTTGTAAACCGGCCCCATTTAACATTTTATTTATGTACATCAAATTGAAGTATCCAGAATAAAAATTTTCTAATTTATTTTTAAAATAAACAATTTTTTTATGTATACCATAAGCATTAAAACGAATGTTTGTGTCAAATTTTATCAAAACAAATTTTGAATTATTCACTTTTTTATGTTCATTTTGTTTATGCCTTGTGCATTTCTAATTTTTTAAATTTGTATACCAGCCCAATTTTTTTTTAAACTATAAAAATGAATCAAGTGGTATTTAAACGTTTTAATTGGATCAAAATAAAAGGTCTGGTATGAAATTTTTTTAAATTATATTTAAATTATTCAAATTTTGTATGTATGCTTTGTGCATTTATATTAAATTTAATTTGAATATCGGCCCAATTTTTTTTTTAATTATAAAAATTAATTGTGTAGTATTTAAACCTTTAAATTGGATTAAAATACAGTCCTGTATAAAATTATTTTCTAAAATTATATTTAATTATTCAAATTTTCTATCTATGCCTTTATCCATCTATAATTTATTAAATGTGTATACTGGTTCCTTTTAAAAAAAATTAAATTTATAAAAATGAATTGAGTGGTAATTCAACCTTTTAATTTGATCAAAATAAAGAGTGTGATATGAAATTTTCTTTGCTTATTTTAATTTATTCAATTTTTTTATGTATGATTTGTGCATTTCTAATTTTTTTAATTTTATTTTAAAATCAACGCTTACTATGTGATTCATAATACAAGATTACAAAATAAAACTGTTGTGCTTTTTATATTAAAATTTATTTAGTCAAACCGTTACTTCAGTTTCGACTAAACCCCTGTGTGAGGTCGAATCTTGTCGAATCGTGTTTTTTTAATTTGTTTACCGGCAATAAATGTAAACTTTTCTAAAATTATAAAAATTAATTATGTGGTTCTTTTACTCGAAAGAAAATTGTTAATTATACCGTATTATATAATTAATTGCTTAATTTTTTTATTATAATTTCAGATTCTTGGAGCAGTTACTACATATTTGGTCATCTTCATACAGTTTGACCAATCACAAGATGTCAAAGATATAATACCGGAAATACAATTGCCTATGGGAAATTGCACTATCTAAATATTTAATAGGCATTGTTGAATTTTTTACTTAGTAGGAATTCAACTTTTAGATATGTTTGAATGATATAATTTAACTGGGATGTTTATTACTTTTATGATTTTAAATAATAGTCACAATTTTTGCACATTTTTTGTTAGGTTAGCACTGAGTTAAAGTTCATGTTCATGTTTATCTATTGTGGCACAAATTTTGTACCTTTGAAGAAGGTTATAATAAATAACCAAAACTGGTCAGCCTGAAAATGGTTTTCTGATATTTTACCATCTATTTTGTTCTTTAATGTCACAAATTAGGAAGATCAGCTTATACATTCACAATAATCTGTTTATGTTTACTTTAGATTGTTAAATGTTTTAAGTACACTTAAAAATTACTAAAATAAATATAAAAGAATCTTACTAATAAAATAAAGTTATAATACTTTGTAATATTTTAGCCAATAAATTTCAAGTGATAAAAATTTAAGAAAAAAGAATAAAATATAAACATAAACATAAGTCGTGCATTGACTGATTAGTTAAATACGTTATATTTGTACATCCACTATCAACAAGTTTAAAAATTTGACAACTTCAAAGTTATTATTATATTAACATTTTTTTAATAAAATTCTTAGAGTTTTTATCTCTCAAAGTTTATTGCGGAGTGAAAAATCACTCCGTATAATTGTATTAATATTAGTGTTTATACTAAAACTGTAATAATAATAATAAATTCTTATGTAAAGCCTTAAAAATGAAATTTGTAAATAGAATAATAAATATAATTTATATCTACAATACTAGCAAATAAGGATAATGCACATTATATGCTAATATGTGTTTATGTTTATGCAACTATTGGCTAGCATCCTACTAAAGTATTTTCAAACAAAGACATTTTGCTAAAGTCTACTTGCATTTGATAAAATATACTACTAATACTAAATCTGACGTTATGTATGAAAACAAAAAAAAATTATTAAATTTATTGAGTGTGTAGAGGTTTCTTTTGATTTTTTATGCCACTTCTTAGGAAGTAATTTTATTTGCATCAAATGTATTGGGTAAGTTTTGGGATGAAAAAAAAAATAATACATCGCTTTCAAATAAAACTGCTTTTTATTAAATCTCAGATTTTTTAATTTAAAAAAATATATGCAATTTATAGAATATATTACAAAATACAAAATGTAATAATGTAGTGAAATATCCAAAAATACAAAATGTATCAATGTACTCAAGATCCCACATAATTTTGTATATTTATTTATTTTAAATTATGTAATATTATTTAATTTAGAATATGCATATATTAAAAAAATATTTGAAGGAAACATACAAGTATTGTAAAATAAATCATTTTATTTAGAAATATCAAATCTATAATCGTAAAATGTTCTGGATGATAATATTACTATACATACCAATGCTTTCTATAAAAGAAAACTAAATTAAGAAATCATCTATGTTATATACCTAGGACTGATGTTTTTCATATTATCCACCTAGCTATAAAAATAAAGAGTTAGGGTACAAACTTTTAACAGAAATACACTTATTCTAACGTTTTTTCTAATAATAATATGCTTTCAAAAAATAATTCTTCTAGTAATTCTGCAAAAAACTACGCTACAGCGTCGTCCTTTCAAAAAGCCATTCAAGTGTATTTTGAGTTGTGGAAAGAGATAAAAGTCGCGGGAGTTGAGTGTTGAAATTTCTTAAAGCCGCACTCATTAATTACTTTTTTTACTAAAGTAATGGTAACAGCTTTATTTATGAATTTTTTTCTTATCTTGAAACTAACAACATCCTCAATCCAAATCATAGTTTTCGTAAAAGAAATTGAACTGTTACAGCCATGGATCTTGTTAAAAATATACTGAAAGGATTTGAAATTGACATGTTTACTGTTGCAAATTTTTTAATTTGAAAAAGCATTAAACTGCGTATCACATCTGAATTTACTTAGAAAGCTATATTTTTACTACTTTCACCCAAAAAGCTGTAGGTTATTACTATTTTATTTTATTAAAAGAATACAACTTATTAAATTAAACTTCTCAAAATCACATGAATCATATAATAATAATAAAAACTTATACATGCATATTGGCCGAGTCAAACATAAATCATTACATCACACTGTTACATTATATTAGTAAATTCATATATACTATAATACAATTTTCCCAACAAAAACAGGTTTAACTTATATTTAAATGCAAATAAATTGGATAATTTTTTAATTGTATTTTTACCTAGGACGTCTTACTATTTTTGTATCATGTGTAATTTTAAATTTGTGAAGTAAATGTGTAGTAAATTAAGTTTTTTAAATCTACAAGAGGTTTGCGAGCTTATACCGACAAGCAACGTATGATGCTCTTTTGAGCAATAAATACGGCCGTTGAATGGAGGTATCCTAGAAACATAAACCGTATAGTAAGCGTGATAAAGAAGAAAAATATTTTAATTGAGAGATTGTAATCAATGACCGCGGTATTTTAATTTGGTAACAGATACTGTTTAACTTGTTTATCAATATATTATAGTAAAATTCCCAGTCTAAATGTTTATCTATATAAAGACTTAAAGATGTAGTATGTACGCTGTGCAATAACTAGTCGTTGCCCATTACAAGTTTTAAATCCAGTTGCTGCTTTCAATTTTTTGTGGAAATATGTTGATTTAGTAGCCAGCTTATAAGTGCGTCGATTGTTAAATTACAATTTATTTCTAAAAGGTTGATGGACAGACTGCTAATAACTGCAGAAACATCATATGTGAAATATTCCCATTTCATTAAATATAACATTTACAACGTCTAGCAAATCGTTTATAAACAAAATATAAAGTAAAGGACTTAAAATGGAACCATGAGGCACACCGATGTCATTGCATTTTCTGAAAGATATACAATTAAATCATGTACAAGTTTTGTACGTTGTCGTATATTTAACAAGTATGGTGCAAACCAATCGTTAACAAAACATCTAATTGAGTATCATACTGTATTATTGTATATACTGATAATGTTAGTACAATAAACTACATCATTTTAAATTTTAGATTTAAATTTGTACCCGATAATTTAAAAATTTGATGCAAGAAACTTTGTTGATTTATTGGTTTGTGTAAATTAATATTACTTAATAATAATATAGTGTGGCAATGTAGTATGTAACTTATTTGGTAGTACGATTGAAATATTTGTGTTTGTGCCATATTTAAATTAAGTTGTGATGTAGATACATATGCAACTTCTTATACACGAAATACTTTGCCTATAACGATGATTCTACACAATTGATTTTTAAAACTAGTTAATCATTCTACAACTTTAAACAAAATTGAATAGAATATTTTATTATAGTGCTAAAGTCACATTATGTGATATAATAAAATAGTGTTTGATTTACTAAAAAATAATAATATTTTAATTCATAAATCTGTTGAACAAAATTGCAATTACTTGTTCTTTTAAACTACACAAGTCTTTATAGCTTTGCGTCTAAACTTCCTATCGATATAATTTATAGTCAACGTTAGTTATAAGTACTATAAGAATTTCAAAGCATTAGTCTGAACTGAGCCAACTTCCTACAAAATTTCAAGACATGCAGACAGACAGACACACAGACACATTTTTCTGGTGGTGAATTTGGTGTCTACAATGTATAAAACAAAAAAATATCATAAACCGGGTTGATTTTAAGCAATGTTATTTTATTTATATAGATAAATTAGCAAGTATTGCAAACGATCATTATATTATAATCATAAACGGTAGTATATGTATTTTATAAGTGAACATAAGTTTGTCTTACAGAAGATAAGATAAAAGCAAAATCCAATAGGTGGCGCTTTTGAGATGTTCAAATGGGGAAAAAACCCATATGATCAATGGCAGCCAATAACAAGTAATCTGTCGGTTCATATTATGGTTAACATAACAATAACAACAATAAATTATATTACTGATAAAAATATTTTTATTATTTATTCATATATTAATTAAGGAAAACCGTTTTTTAAGGCTGAACACTGAACAAAAGCTTTGTGTATATTTGATATAATGTTGTTGGTGTTGTAAAGGTTATTTTAAAAGCCGCCGTGACAGTGACAGAGTTTACAGTAACATTGATCAAATGGGTTTTGTTTCCCCATTTGAGCAGTTCAAAATTTAACACCAGATGTCAGCTACTTTGCTGATTTTCTCCTATTGCTTTGAAAATAATTTATATTTTTTGTAAAATATTGTATTCTTTGTAATTATAGACCATCCTTAGTATTCATATTATTGACATTTTAGTGACTGTTAAGTTTCGTTTTCAAGTTTACAGAATAATTATAATTTTATTTGTTATTGATTTTATCGCAACATATTTTATTAAGTTAGTAGTATAAATTATGATTACGATATCGATCACGTTGTAGTCGTTTTTCGTTTCGTTGGTATCTAAGCTGTTCATACATTGCTTTAACAACGTTATTTGTGAATTTTGGTCAATTTTAATTTATGTTAACGCTGCATTCTTGGTGTTTATATACTATCCTTAGTATTTATATTATAGACATTTTAGTAACTGCTAAGTTTCGTTTTTAAGTTTACAGAATAATTATAATTTTATTTGTTATATATTTTATTGCAACATATTTTAGTAGTATAAATTATGAACATAAAGTTTGTAAAAAATATATTGTATATACTTATTTCCAAATATTTTAATTTATGAGTATATTCATATTTGTATTTCTACAGTTTAAAGATTAAAAACGATTATATGTAGTAGGTTTATTATTTTATTTTTATAACATAAAATAATAAACAATTACATAAAATTGTTTTGTAAAATAAAATAAATTTACAATTATAAATATTTTCAAATTTCCCACTTCATATTAGTTTGCGTCCTATCGTATCAGATGGCTCCAAAACATGGAATCAGAAATCGTCAGAAGTTGCCGTTCAATATATTGAATGTTCTGTGCCCGTTGCTCAAAATCTGCATTACCGTCCTCTTCTAGAAATAAGCTAAATTGACATTTTGCCGGTCAATATTTATTACAAACATTAAAGGAATCTACTATATTTTAAGAAAATGATATTAACATATATTTTTGGTACTTCTCATATAATTATTGCCACAAATTTTCAAGTTTGTTCGGACATCATTACTTAAGACACATATTATGCTGTACATTACATTTATTAAAGCAATTACATGATGTGTTCCATTTACTGACAACAGTTTTATTGGTTAATTGATTAAAACACAAAATATGTTAATATTGTTAAAATAAAAATATATGAAGCACTAAGTAATTTATTTATCTTTCTATAGCTTTTTGATTTATTAAAATTGGTTGACAAATATTGTAGATTTATCAAAAGTAAGTTTTTAGAAATTTGCATATACCAGAACACATTACAATGGCAACCATGCCAAACAGTTGTTTGAAAACAAAGTGTTTTAAACATCTCATCAACCCTGGGTTTTCATCTTCTCTCTTTCATTTTTTTGGCAACAAAACGTTGATGACTACTATAAAAGTAATGCGCTTACATTGTACATATTACATATAATTTGTTAAATAATCAATTTATAAAATTAGCAGTAAAGACAGATATGTTTAATTTTCCATCTAGTTTTCCTTTCAAAAAATAAATTTATAATTTAATAGAAATCTAGCAACTACATACACAATTTAGTTTTGTGCCATTTCGTTTCCCTTGATATCGACGCATAGCAATAAGTTGAACGTAAACATGATACAGCTATTTATACATCCGGCTGATAAAACCTTTTCATATTTATGACAAACATAGGTACCTATTTCTTGTGTATTTTTGTTGTGTAAGATAAAATTGCAATACAAAATAATATAGTTCAAACAACGACAACTCATATTCATATTTCGGCGAGATGACTATATTGTATGTATGTGTGTATGTATACTATGTATGTATATGCATATTTATGTACTTCGATTAATTATCCTTAAATATACTTACATAAATGAAAT
>JARJEC010142363.1:0-10413 GCA_030264575.1 Tachinus sp. AB-2021 | reverse complement strand
TAAATTATATCGGTAGGAGGTCTAGACGCAACGTTATGAAGGTTTGGGTAGTTTGAATGAACAAGTTGATGCAGTTTTGTCCTAACAGATGGCGATTTATGAATTAAAATATAATTTTTAAATTATTTCAGCTAAAGTTGTATTTTGTTACATAAACTTAACTAAGGTAAAGATAGTTTTTCCAATAACTATCTGCAACTGCCCAATACTTTTTGTAGTTTTTCCCACATTCTATTTTTTATCGTAGAAAATCAGCAAAGAGGCTGACTTCTGGTGTTAAATTTTGAACTGCTCAAATGAGGAAAACAAAACTCGGGTGATATGTCAGAAAACTAACCTAATACATATTTACCAGTGACAGAGGTGTTTTTTTTTACCTTTTTGGTTAAAAAAATTGAAAATTTTAGGGATTTTTTTCTAATACTATTTACAGATCACTTCACACTGATTGACACTGATAAAAAAATAATAAAAAAAACCATTATATAAAAATAATGTTATATTATTATATAATAAATAACAAATTTTAAAAATAAAATAAATATTCTTCTTTGCCGTTCCATCTGATAATTTATTTGGGGTAGATAAATAAAACCAACATTAATACACTATATTTAGTGTATCTCAACATATAAATGTTTATTTTAATAATATCATATTAATAACTTTGAGCAGATTGTACTTGAGAACCATTCATGTTTTTCAGTTGAAAGTAGACACGATAAATCTAAACTTTGTTTAAGCATAAAATACACATAATTCATTTTTATTATAAAATTTTATACGGAAATTCTGATAATGATACAATGGTATGTAACTTGATACGTTATTCTACATACAATTATAATTACAAGTTTAAAACTAAAACTACTATGTTTTTATCACATAGTTCCACTGTAACTGCAGTTTCGACTAAATCTGTCAAATCTTCATCAAATATTACAGAAGTGTAATGTTTATAAAATAAAAGACACATTTATGTGTTTTATGTTTTAAATTATGTAATATAATTATAATTGTATAAAAATCATATCCATAAAATGACTATTAAATAAAAAGCATCTAATATGGCTATATACTAATATTTTAATACTTTTTTCTACAATTTTCTATAAAGTATATTATTCCTCAACCGCCGGTGTGGCATATCCAGTAAGGCCGATGTCGAATGTTTGCAAAATTAAAGCAACGTTTGGCACGGTCAGCACTTGAATGGGTGGCCATATAGCCCCGCCTTTTCAGGTACCATTCGCCATTGGGAAACAATTAATGGCACACTAGATATCGGAGGCAAATTTCTAGAACAACAAGCCTTAAGAAAGTTATAAATTTTGTGATTTTACCAAAATATCTGTAAATTGCAATTAATATGTAAGATGGACTAACAGTGTTCCATCTAAAATTTTAAAATTAGTGTTATTTCCGCTTAAACCAGAAATATATTTTTCAAATTTTTAGCAGTTAAGTAGGGTCTTGGATGTATTTTTACCCATAAAAAGTTTCACAAATAAAAAAATGTAAGTGTGTTTGGACCACACAGCAGAAGTAATACATTTATTACAATTTTTAATAAAAATAATTAATTAAATGTGTATCAAAATAAATTGATTAAACCGATTTCTTTACATTGATACGGGGTTATGTATCTAACAATATTAATTAGATTGTCAAATTCGGTTTGTTTATATTATTGTTCCTCCATCTAAATTCCACACATACATTTTTCTCTTTCGCAACAAAGCTTAAAGTTCATATGTATATTCATAGTAAAAGTATATCGATTGTCAAAATAAGAATCGCGTATTATATGTTCGACCGTATGCTTAATGTAAATGACATAAAATACGTATGTCAGTTCTGACATTTTTAGGCGATAAGTCATGTTTCAAAGCATTTGCTAACTTTGTTATCAGTCCGATTATCAAAAGAAAAAAAATAGCAAAATTCAGCATGTTTAAAAATATAAAATAAATGTTTGATATGTATCAATTTAATGAACAACAGATAAAACCCCATATAGTTATCATATTTTTAATTATTCAAATTGTTTGTAGTCTCTAATTTTATTATAATCTTCCTTTAATTTAATATTTCAATGAATTTCATTCCTATTGAAAATTCCCGCGTGAGAGCAACACGAATGTGTAGCGTATGCAAATTCGAAGTATTTGCAAGTAGAATTAACAAGAAGTATATTCTTGAATCACACACGACCATTTTTGGCTTCTATCCCAGTGGCAGGTACCCACAAGAATTGTTTATCTCTTTCATTCAAAATACTAATACAACGCCGTTAAAACTCAAAATTCATGAAGAAGCGGCATAAATAACAAATTTTATTTATTTTATAGCTAAAGTTTTTGTTAATCTATTCATTACCACATTTAATTTTTAAGTTTTAATAATTTATTTTTTATGTGTAAACACCTATGCTATCGTTTTGTGGCCAGGGTTTAATTGAAAATTGACCGTCACGCGGTGACGTCTGAGTCAGGTGACACTGTGTGTATCTGTGTTTGCACATCCTTCATAGGTACAGCGGCACTTATTTTTCAAATTTTTGTCACTCATTTTAATTGAGTTGCATCATTAGGAAACTTTATATTATGCATATTATAAAAATATTTTTATATTCATGACTTCGTTCATTTGTGATTTTGTGTAATAATTAATAAGATATCAAAAAAATATACAAGAGCAAATTATTATAATGACAGTTTTATATCAATAATACGATTAAAGTGTGTAATATTTTATTAAATGTTACTGGTTTTTAGAATTAGAATCAAGTATAAAAATTCCATTTCAAATATAACCATCTCGTATATTTAAATTTCGTATTTATTAGTAAATTTTATAATAAATAATCAAATATGTTTATTGTAGTATTTTTAGGTTATGTACAGCATAAAAAGGGGGGAGGTATTGCGCCTGAGATGTGAAACCAAATCAAAATCAATTTCTCATCAGAAGCTGTGCATTTTGGTGCTCCAGTTTGTCACTGTTTATCACCCATGATATTGTTAGTCACCAAGGTTGGCAAAAAAACATGTTTTTTTTAATTTAAACAAAAATCTGCTTTTTATTGTTTTTATGTTTAAAACACATTTAAAACATGTTTAAAACAAATTACTTATAAATTTTCGCATATTTTTTATTTAAAAAAACTATTTTGGTCATTTGGATTACTACTTTTCTAATTAAGATACAGTTTAGGCATTGACAAAGCAGAAAACTAACAACATAGTTCATTCATGTTTGTTGTTGCTTTTTTGTAACATAATAATATAGTAGTATTTGTTGAGTTTTAACGAACTGACCATCAACCTCAAGGTTCTTCAGCCGTGTTAATGTAGGTATGTGTGAATGTGTCAAATTATTGCTTTACTTTAGAAATTTGCCTTTACTTACTAGAACGTCATTTATTGTTTCTTAATAGAAAATACTACGGGTAGGAGGCTATATGGGACTAGTGTAAAACAGGTATTTACTATGTATGTGGAAAATAACATATTGCAGATGGATTACGAGAAAATGTTACGCTTCGTGCTGTAATCGTACAAAATCTGCAATATTCTTTTATATCGTACAGTGTACATAATGTTTGTACTTGCGTTAGTAAAAAATGTTGCCAAGTCAAGCCAGCGCACACGCTCACAAACGCTATTTTTCCCTACGCTATTACAAAAAAAATTACTTTTAAATATTATATTTTTTAGTAAAACTATTTTTGTTTTTTTAACTAAAAAATATTTTTCTTTCTTATATATAACATCATTTAAGTGTAATATTTATACAAATACAATTTTTTTATATTTTTAATATATAAATTAATTTAAAACACAATAATAAAATGTTTGTTTAAAACATGTGTTCTTAAACTATTTAAAAAGAATGAAAATAGGTCCCATTATTATAAAACCTTTTATTTAAACATCTTGTTTTAACCATGCCAACCACTATCACTAATATAGGTTGTGTTTTCTGTGCAAACTTCATGCTGTTGATCTTGAATAATATCAAAGGTGAAGATTTTCGTCCTAACGCGCAAAAAATATCATATTCATAGCGGACTTACAACTGAACTTGCGCTCCAACTAATGAGGCACTCCACCTACGGATTCGTGTCTCAAAAAGTGGCGCGCTACAAAATAAAACTTACCACATTCGAATGTAAATAACTATTCAACTAGCTAAATATATTAGGCAATAATTATCGTCGCTGACAACTCAACCAGCGAGCGACTTGTAAATAAGGTTGTCACAAGCTATAAATATTTCATGCGCCTTACAGTACCAAATTATTAGGTTGTGGCAAGGTTGGCATGTTCAAAACAAAATGTTTAAATCAAAAGTTTTAAGACCGATCTCACCGATATAATTTAAATCTACAATTATTAAAATCACAGTTATATGTGACTTTAGAAATAAACTAACTACGACTTAAAATTTAGTTCCGTCTCACCGTTCATTTGAAACAGTAACTTAGTCCAATTTCCTATCTATAGAGCGGCACACCATATTTTTGTTAAACTACATTATATCGCCTTTAATTATAACGTTCCGCTCGAGTCATCAAATAGGTAGAACTAATAACTTTGAAAACATCTTGAAAACAATATCTGACATTTGAATATGAGGGGAAGTATGCCGGCACTGCTCCATAAACGCATAAGATTTGTATAACTTTATGCTCAATGCAGTAATAATATTTGTATATATCTGAAGAAGTCCGTTTTAAAAAATTTATAGTCGGAATATGTTTTATAATAAGGTAAATAAGTGATTGTTAGATGATATTACTATGTATGTGCTATGATTGAAAATGGCGAGAACAAATTATAGCATAACGTATTATACAAATAATATGCATTATTACATTTTGTATTATAATTCTTCTTAAAAAAATTTATTAAATAAATTGAATATTATTTTTTATTTACATGATATATAATTTCGATTTCCATGTTGACGTGCAAATTTGAGAGTCAACGTGTAAAATGTGAAGCCTTCTGAAATTGCCGACTTATCTTTAACTTACACTTACAATTTAAATTTGGTTTTAAAATGACGGTGCAACCCGTTAAGTGGCACATACGTATTTAAGTGAGACTTAAATTTTAAGTTATGTCGATGAGATTGGACATAAACTATTTTAATGCCCGAACAATGAGACCTGTTGTAAACATTTTTGTTTTAAACTGTTTTAAAACACATGATTTATACAATTTTAAACAAACATTTTATTATTGTTTTAATTATATTATCTTATATTTAAGACAGAAAATCATTTTATAGTTAAAAAAAAACAATAATAATCTTGTACTAACGAAAATAAAATTTAAAAGTGTTGTTACACATCATATTAATTAGGGTTGCTGAACCGATAAATATCAATATTAAAAATGACAAAAAGTATCTAAAATATTGTCTTTATTAACATAGTTTTAGACAAAAATATAATTTTAGAGTTAAACAATCAAATGAAAAATAGTAAACTCATTGTAGAAAATTTCAAAGAATTTAACCATAAGTTTAGTTTAACATTTGATGAATAGGTGAGTATTAGTAAAGGTAGATATTGAAAGGAAATGCAAAATATTGAATTATCTACAAAACAGAATCAACAGAAAGTACTAAAAAATAATTAATATCTACGAAACAACTGAAAAGGACCAGCAGTTAGATTTACTATCTCCATAAAACAAACAAACAATAGAACATTTTCCGTAATACATAATTTTGCTACAAAACTTAGTTTTAGACTTACGACTTTCAAAGAATTCTTAAATGCGCAGTGACGTATTTAAAGGCATATTTTTAAATTAAATTTTGTATTTTCTATTTCCATCTATATTTTATATTGTAGCTATGTTATGCAATAATTATTTAATTTACTATTTTTATATTGCCAATTTTATTTTTATTAAGAATATATAATATATTATGCCAGTTTATATTAGTATTTATATTATTTTTTTAATTTCTTGAGTCCCGGGAATCAAAAATATGTCGAGACTTAGCAACCCTAATCATTATATAATAATATCTAAAGAAAAAATTGCATTTTTTGTAATAGCGTACGGGAAAGTACCTTTTGAGCGTGTGGTAATCGAAAAATTGCACACTGGACTGGCTTGGCAACATTTTTTACTAACGCAAGTATAAAAACTATGTACAATATACAGTATAAAAGAATATTGCATGTTTTGTACGATTGCAGCACGAAGCGTAGCGAGTACCTGTACCATTTTTTATTGAGAAACAATAAATGACGTTCTAGTTATTGAAGGTAAATTTCTAAAGTAACATGCCATAATTTGACATACACACATGATGATTACTTAGTTAAAACTCAACAAACACAAATAATGCAAATATTAATATAATATTGTGTCTTAAAAAGAAGCAACAACGAAAATTACTGAACTATACATAATTTATAGATGCAAGCTACTGTATCTGATTAAAATACTGTTATTAGTTTTTCTGATTTTTCAGTGTCTAAACTGTTTCTTAAATTGGAAAGTACCAATCCATCCAAATGACAAGTATAATCTTTCCAAATAAAAAATACGTTAAAATTTAAAAATAATTTGTTTTAAGCGTGTTTTAAACATTTAAAACAAAACTACATTTTGTTTCTTTTATTCAATGTTTTAAACATAAAAAACTGTTTTAAACAATAAAACCAGATTTTTGTTCAAAATTAAAAAAACCTGTTTTTTGCCAACACTGGCTTGTTGTAACCTTATTTATAAGCTGCTTTTATTTTCTCGCCAGAAAATGACTTATTTTTCTCTTTTAGGTAACGCACTAACCCGAAAAATTCACATATTTAAATTCTTGTAAAATCTTGTATTTCAAAGTAAAACCCTTCAGAAACGCTAGATTAGGTAGAACAAGAGTTCCTGGAAGATACTATCATTTAATTTACAAGGTCATCTAAAATCAACATCTGTCCAAGATGTAATTCGATCAAGAGGAGGCAATACTTGGTAGTGAAAGTGAATCATCCATTTCCAGAACTCGTTAGTCAAGAAAAAAATTACGTTAATACTCTCATTTTGCTTATATTCATTAAATAATCCAATTCGTCAATTCAAATTAAATTTAGAATATTTAACTTTAGCAGGATACATGCAGAACTCCAGTGGTTTTTCATCTGATAAATGAACACTAGTTGCTATGCAACCGGTATCGCAATTTAAATGACTTATAGTATTTATGTACACTATAGAAAATTTCTTAGGGAAATAGTCTTCAATATATCCCTTTTGCATGCCTGCCATCCTTGAACATTTTTACTCCTACATTCATAAAAATAATCACCTATTTGGTATGCAGTTGGAATATAAGTACTAAATATTAAAATATTTATAAAACTAAAAATGTAATCAAAAGTTCAGAAATTTGGGTACAAATATAAATAGTTGTAAATTAACACAAGTTTTTGAAAAATCAATAAACATTAAAATATGAATACGCAAAGCAATAAGAAAAAAATCAGGAAAATAAAATATCACATACAATCTTTTTAGTAAAATGATGTTTTATTCTATATTTGAGTAGAGTTCATTTTTTTAATTTCAAAAACTGTCACACGTGTGAGCTTAAATAATTTACTTGAGCGACATGAAAATTAATTGCAAATATTTCATGCGTAAAAGGTCATCTTTGATACCAGATAAAATTGTTAAAAATTCAATCGCAAACATTTTTGAAAGAGCACAAATTTTACCAATTACCAATACAAGCAAAATACTATTTTCTCAGCTTAAATATGTCTACCAATACAAAAAATTTACTGTTCAGAAAACATAAAAAATTAAAATTTTTATTATTTGTTCAGCATAAAACTGTTCCATTTTGTGATTTTTTAATTATTAATTTTGTTACTATATTCATATTGTTTACAGGTCGTGAACAGGTTGCAACGTTGTTAAATCAATTTAACACCGCCACAACAAAATAACAAGTAATAGACTGTAAACACAAACTTACGTGGTATCTATAGAGTTTTAATAATTGGTTTACAAGTAAGAAACATAAATATATTACATTATACGGCAAGTAACAGGTTTAACTGGCTCAACGGGGTAACAGGTTCGCCAGTCATCTCTTCGTATGGCCAGAGAAAACCCATTTACTTGGCTAATATTATAACTTGAGTTTTAATATTGTGTATTAATTATCAAAATTATGTCATTCTTTTTTAAATGTCAGAATTTTAATATTCGCTAAAACACACGCATTTTTTTTAACTAAAACAAAATTTATCCTAACTAGAGCCGCTTACATACATCAAATACTTATCTAGATAATAAAGAATATAATTCTAAACAAAAACTATTAAGGAAACTCCTAATATGATTAGAAATGTATTAAAAACGAATAATTGAATTAAAAAAAAAAAAGAAAAACTAAGAAAGAAAATAGAACGGTAATTATCTTACTAATGCTTATCATGTAATTATTATAATAGTTCTGTGCTACAGTTGTTTGTAGAACAAATAATTTTGTTACTCATTCATTATTTGTTGATACAGTGTAACCAAGCAAGGCTGATGATGGAAAGAGTTTTGACACTATGATAGAAAAGGAAATAACACAAAGGAGGTGTAATGTATTGTTGCGTGCAAGAGTATAGCTTGGTTGGTATAGTACATCTTATCAGTATTTGTATATGTTCTATCTATCCAACTGGCCATCGACTGTATACATATGTATGTATGTATTACAATTCAAAACATTTTTACCTACAAACAGTCAATTCGATGAATGTGAACATCAAGTATGACTGTTTGATGTGAGGAAAAAATTACCCACGCACGATTAGATTTCCACAAACAGTTTGATGTGAATGGTAACAATATACTACTTACAACATTTTTCCTATAAACAGATTTTTAAATGTAATCTAAATCAATTTTCCGACATCATTCAAAAATTTTAAACATTTTTACTTCTGCAAAATAGCATACAATGAGTCCAAGATTTTAAGTAATATTAAATTCATAAAATTATCAGAGGCATAATTAAAATAAAAATGGAAACTTTTGTTTGTCGTAATATAAAAAATAGAACATAAATAGATAAAATCAATCAATTTAAGATCATATCTATATTAATAGAAGTTAATAAGTTTATAACACTTCTTCAATTTTCTTTCAATACGCAACGCAACTGGCAGGTAGTATAAAGATTGTGTGTTCCAGTCTCACGCAAGGTGAATTTTGAATCATTTATTAGTACATAGAGTAATTATTTAATAATTATAAATATTCCAATTCGATCTTAGGGTATCGATAGTAAATTAAATTGCAAATGTAAATATTATTTGCAATACTCCTGTAATGATTTTTGATATTAAAAATCCAAGAATGATTCTGGTAACAAACTGATAAATAGCATAGCAAAATATTGTACTTACAATATTACAAACACAGAACAAAAACTAATAAAATTGTACATATACCTATATATTAACATGGGTTATGTACCTCACAATGACAATAAATTCATTTGTCAAATTCGACTTGTTTATAAAGATATTGCTTCATCTCAACTCCACTCATTGCTTTATTAAATCTTCCATCTTATTCGCGTCACAGTTTAAAAGTTCGCATGCACTTGTCGCGAAAATGATAGAAGATTTAAAATCAATGAATGGAATTGAAATAGATTGTGTGATGATAATTTGATCTTGAAATAAAATCGCCCCCAAAGAAGTTTTACTTCAATAACTTATTTAGTTGAATTTAAAACAATATATAAAAAAGCTCCATTGAAATCTTAGCAAAATATGTACAACATCAAAATTATTGCAGTTTTTATATAACTTATGAATAGAATAAAACAATTTATTATGTATTTTATTTTAAGTTAGATCGTTCGAATTCGTCACTAGTTTTGGTTCCACTAAGACAGAGTTGTCCAACCCACGGCCTTCGTTAAGTATCACAGCGGCCCGCAAGCAATAAAATTTAAATACTTTTTAATACACTTATGTTTTTCCGATAAATATATGTATTGTACTAGTTTTTCCACTAATTATTTTATACATATGTTTATTTTGATATGTATAAATAAATAATTACGTCTAAATAAAAAGTATTCAGCTAAAATGTGGCGCTTGACATCAAAAAGGTTGAACAACCCTGCACTAGAGCCAGGGGGTGGTATCGATAGGTAAACAAGAGTTAGTAGCGCGTCGTGGACCATTGATAGATGGCAAAAAAGTCATATTCGGGCAACCAAACTAACAACAACCACGAAAAACGATCGTTTACTTTACACTATTATAGTGGATAGCTCAGTTGTAAAGCGTTAGCGTAGCAAGCTAGAGGTCGTGGGTTCAAACCCCAAAAATGTGACCAATTTTAATCCTGCTTTCAATCCACTGGTGGTTCG
>JARJEC010142316.1:0-27515 GCA_030264575.1 Tachinus sp. AB-2021 | reverse complement strand
TATATATATATATATATATTTATTTATATTATATATATATATATATATATATTTATATATTAAAGTTTACTAGACTCACTAAACTGTATATCGGCACTGACACAATCTCTTACATCTTACATAAATATCAAATAACCAATGTGGTCAAGAATCTCGAAGTCTTTATGAAATCACAACCTTTGTCACGCAACTACGGTAATATATTATTATTTGACTAAACATTTTTAAGGAAAATTTCTGTTGCATGCTGCTCTAATATAAATTATAATTGCAGACATTGTTATTTAAAAATAAAGTTTAATATATTCGCATATTTAAATGGCGTAAAAAACGAGTCGCGCACACAGAGTACATTGTACTTAAACTACAATAATAAAAAAATAATAAAAATAGCACTGCTTAGGCTGCATGAAACTTATTTCTGCGCGTGCTGAATCTTAATTTTAGTTCGGTAAACAAATTTTTATATATCCAGTGAGTATTTTTAAATTTTTAAGTTTATATATTGTCGACAAACGCTGCTCGCAGCCTTTTTATACATTACTTTTTTATTTGTTTCTTCAACACGCCCGAATTATTTTCTACAATTATTTTCGTGGATTTTATTTTATGCGGTTCAGTGCACTCTATTTACATGGAAAATTGCATTATAATTTATTTGCAATTATTTCTGTGAATAGTGAATCATTGCAAGAAATGAATCACTATTTTGATGCATAATATTTATATCTACCCAATTCATTATACAAAAACTATACAATAAGTGTTAAAAACTATAACTGATGCTAATTCGGTAAAGTTTCAATAAAGAATAATTTAATTTATTAGGTAGAAATATATAAATATAATTACTATTATATAGAGAAGTAATCAGGGGCGCACTCAGGTGGGCATTTTATATTTTTATTTTGAATTGTTCTCCATAGTATAAAAAAAATACTAATTAATTATTTTGTTTTCAAAACAAGTAAAATTGATACACCGAGGCGTAATAACTTTTTGAAAAAAGTTGTAAAATACATATTTAAAAAAAAACTTTTTTATATTTCAATTTTGAGTTGTCCTCCGTAGTATAAAATAATAAATAATTACTAATTAATTATGTTCTATAAAAATTTCTAAACAAGTAAAATTGGTATACTGGGGCAAGTGTTAAATAACTTGAAAACTGAAAAAAGTTGTAAAATACATGTTTCTTATCTATTTTTACAAAATATTAAATACTTGCTTCATATATTGGCACTTCTGAAATAATCTCGGAAGGATAGATTGTAGGCACTGGTAAGATACAGAATACAGAAGCAAAGAGAGAATATTTTGACCCAGAAATAAGTCAATGTCAGTTTCTGGCATTGCTTTTGTTTTGGGAATTTTCAAATTTTGACTGTTAACAGCCGTGCGCGCGCGTTCTCTTTTTTTACACGAGTAGATTCGTGGTAGCAACATCGTATATTTAAACAAAATGAAAATAAAATTAAAAACTGCTACAAAAAAACAAAGCAAAATATAAATATTGATTCACTAAAAGTAATAAAGAACAAAAATAATTATAGTGGTACAATTCCTGCAAACAATATGCAAATTACTGTGTTTTTTACACAACTTATTGCTGTAAACTTGTTTTTTGATAGTCTACAAATACCATGTGCACGTTTTTTATTTGCTTCTTGCTTTGGTAAATTTTCCTGATTGGAATTATACTTATTCAGAAATATTTGTATATCGGTAGGTAATTCATTCGGATTGGCTCTCATTTCTAGGTGAGGTTTTGACAATTCAAGTAATAACTTTTTTAGGAAATTTCTTATATAATTTTCATTATTTATATTATTGACTTCAAATAAATTTTGTGCATTTATCGCTGAGTTATTCAAAATAGAATAAAAAATATATAAATGACATAGGCCATCGTCTAGTAATTCTAGATACTGAATACAAACTGCACAGTTGATCAACAGTATTTGGATCTAAGAAATCTTAATTAAAATTTAACTTACCGTGTAATACAATGTGTAGGTATTGGTGTCTTGTAGTACATTGAAAATGCCGTGAGTAAAAATCTATTATTAGCGTTGTCAAGTAACAAACTTTTTATTGGTATCAGATTAAGGTTATGAGAATTTCGAGATTATGGAAAATATTAGAAAGTTCTAGTAATTATAGCATTGATTTGTCATATTTACAAAGACAAGGTTACGATGGTGTCGCATCAATTAGAAAAAACCATTAGTGGGTGTCTAATCTCACATATTTGCTATATACCCACAAGTTATACATTATATGTATCTTGTGCATCTCTTGGTTTAAATTTGGCAATTGGTTATGCTGTTTCTCTCAAACAATTATTTGTATTGGTACAATTGAAAAGATGTATAATTTCTTCAATACGCCCTAGAGGCAAGACGTTTTAATGAGCAATATCGATAAATACACTACGGATACAAAGAGACAGAAATTACGCTAACTATTGCCCGACTTGGTAGATAGAACGCCATAAAGCTATCTTTACAATAGTAGAATTATTTGATGGAATTATTTACATTCTCGAAACAATTGTATCTTGAAAAGACTGAGATTTGTTTTCCAATGCATTTCTTCTGACCAAATTGTTATGTGAATTTATTATATCTTTATACTTTAACTTTATCTAAACTATTTCAAAAATCTGATAGTGATATTTTAACTGCTCTAAACTTTGTTGGCAATGTTGTGGCACAATTAAATAGTGATAGCAAAATAACAGAATTATGTTTTAAACATTTACGGTGAAGCATGTGTAAACCCTAATAGATTTAATATTGATATTAATAAACTAATGAATCTATCAAAACAAATGTTCCGCCCAATTCTGATGAAGATTATTTCAGGAAAAAATGTTTTTATTAAATTTATTGATCAGATACTGATTCAATTACATGAACGTTTTACTAGATATCACAACATTTGGAAGACATTTTTCATTACTCTGTCGACTTCAAAAAGATCTTAGCAGCAACCGCCACAAAAGAGTTTTGTCAGCTTTGCAAATTTTGTACGCTAAATTTGATAGATAGTGGTATAAAAAGTAAAGGTCATTTTCTACATTGCGTTTTTTTAAACATAATTAAGATTCACCATGACACAATCACGATTAAACTGGCAATGTTTTAATTTAATTTAGTATTGAATCTTTTTGAAGTAAAAATTTTTATATTGAGGTGTAAGTCTAAAAAGCGGAGAAGTAAAACATAAACCAATTAATGTGAATGGGTGGGGATATAAGCAGTGACGAATAGGAAAGTGTTGGAGAGGGGATGCGTGCATTCCTAGAGTGGCAGTACACAAGTAAAAAATAAGACACTAAAGGTGACATTTAATTTTCAATTTAATTATATTATAATAAAATTAAAGATTTTACTTCTACTGTGTGTGTTCCATGCACACTCACACTTTTTTTTATTTGTGTATCCCAAAGAAATCCTGGATGCGCCACTGGAATTGATAAAATTTATACATTATCAACATAAGTAAGTAAACAAATAATTCTTTATTCGTCCTTTAAGCCAAGATATGGATAGGGTACGTTCACAAATACAATACATTGCGACATATTAAACATTATTAATATAATATTATAAAACATGTACATATAATAATATATATTTATTAATACAAGACGCATATAATAGCGCTCATTAACAAAAAAATATATAATATGCATATGTAGCAGTTATAAAATAACTTATTGAATAAAAGCATCCATCTATCCGACATATCTTTAAACTGCTTTTAAATAGTATGACCGATTTAACATTTTTAATATTTTCTGGTAGTAAATTAAAAAGATAACCACCAGCGTACCGACGTGATTTCTTAAATGACGTAAGTTTAAATCTTGGTAAATGAATGCAGTTTTGATTCCTTGTTTTATAATTGTAAACTGTGTTAACTAAGTGATATTTACATTTGTTTACAAAAATATAAAATTTTGTATAAGTAAATACATGGAACTGTTAAACATATTTTGTTTTAAAAGTGTCGCAACAAATTTCGAGATAATTTAAATTAAAGATTACTCCAATCATTCGCTTTTGGATTACAAATACCCTGTTTATGTCAATCGCTTGTCCCAAAACTAATATATTATAAATTATTATGGAGTAAGCTAATGAATAGTAAACATTTATAAGAACTAATTGAGTTAAGCATTTTTTAGTTGACGGATTACAATACAACATCTATTTAATTTAACTGACAGCATATCAGTATGGCTTTTCCAATATAATTTTTCATCAACTATTGTCCCAAGAAATTTAGTAGAATCACTAAGTTGGATAGATTTGGCGTTTAATTCGTAACCATTAGAAATGATTCTTTCGTTTTGTACGCAATGGAAGTTTGTAATAACTGTTTTCAAGTTTAATTATGAGTTTGTTCTTTTCACAGCAATTTTAAAATTGTTTAAGTATAATTTTTATTTTTCGATTGATTTCAGTTATGTTTGTACCACTGACAACAATCATCAGCAAAACTAAAAACCATTCCTTCTGTTATGTGTTTCGACAAATCATTAATAAAAATCAAAAATCACTTCCTTGAGGGCACCAAGTTTAATATTTATGGGATGGGATTTTGTTTGCATTGTTTGTACTATTAATTTTCTAGCTTGCAAATAGCAATATATCCAGTTGTTTATATTTCTATGAATGCCTATGTTGTACAGTTTCGAAAGAATAAATTTATAGACAAACTAAAACTAAAAGTTCTTTATTATTTAATTGGTTATGTAGATATTGCACTAGCAGTTTCGGTAGATTTAGATTCTCTAAAGCCATGTTGTTGATCAGCGAATATATTATAACTTAGTTAAAAATGAGGAAATTCTATTAGAAACAGCACGCTCAATTATCTCTGTAAAAACGATTAGTAGCGTAGGCCAATAATTGTTTAGGTCAGTGCAATTTCTTTTTTATGAACAGGAAGAAAGTTTGATAATTTTAACCTATATGGAAATAATCCCAGCTCTACAGATCTGTTTATAATTTGTAAACGTGGTAGACTTAATTTGTTTACGTTATACTTAATGAGTTTTATCGGTGTTTCATCCGGTCCTGTAGAGTTAGTATTGCACAATCAATAGATTATTTCTCTAACATCTATGTTGGTGATTGGTTCAAAGAAAAAAGTATTGTTTGACATACTATCTAAAGTGCAAGTAATAATCGGATTAACTAATTTTGATTTATTTAATGGGTCGTTGGCAAAATGAATTGCGAAAACATTGCCGATTAATTTGGGATCTTTTATTGCTATATTAACTATAGAAATGTTTGTTAGTTTATTGTACATTTTTGCATTGTCAGATTCATTACGTACTATATTCCATATTGTTCTATTTTTATTATTTGAATTGCTTATAATATTCCTATACATTTTTCTTTTAGAAGCTATTATTAAATTATTGTCTACCGATCTAAGAACGTCTAACTAGAAAAAAGACTTAATTTATTATAAATTCTTATTCTTATTGCGTTTTTTTAAATCTTTTATCAATGATGCGCATTTAAATTATAATATGGAAACTAAACAATTACTTTAGTTTCTTATTTGGAGATGTTAGGTAGTCAGTACATTCATAATTATTTGTCAATTATTTACTTTTTAATTGGGCATTCAACGGAGATATTAAAGACGGAAAATGAGAACCGTAATACGGAAAAGTAATACGGATAAGAAAAACAGAGAAATAAGTGTAAAATGAAAAAAGAAGCAAACAATATAAAACAAAAACAAAAATCAATGGAAATTGACCAACGAAAGCAAAACAATATGCTAAAAATTGAGCGAATCCATAGACTCAGTTGGCGAGTCGTATTGAAAATGAGATTTCCTCGACGAAGGGAATAACTAGTCACAGATACTCAGTTCACCGTGAGCTAATTACTTTCCTATATGATTGTTAGTGTTGTGAATGTTGATGTACTTGTGTGACACTATAATAAGTACACTCGGGTAAAATAAGGCTTGTTTAATAAGATAACGATTTGTTACAACGTTTGTTTAATAACTAATTTAAAAATAAAATACATTACATTTACATACAATAATACAAAGATGGTAGGGATGGAAACGTATTAGATGTATAATAGAATTGGCTTCGGTTATGCAGTCGTCCACATAAAAATCTTTCAAAACCACAGATTTTGCCAATGGAAACTTGTGACCCTCTTCTGCGGCTAGTTGGTATAGGCATCTTATTGCCAAAAATGAAGCGGATGCTGTTTTTAATTTGTAAGCGGATATTGGTTCAGATTCTTTAAATATTTTTCTGATATGTTGGTCTTCATCGTGTACAAGAACGTATCTATACATTTTTTCAATGTCGTCGGTTAATGCATATTTGTGCGAGCGGAATCGTATCAAAATTGATACTAAATCGTCTTGAATTGTTGCACCGATCTGGAGAGTATCATTGAGAGACACGTTTGAGGAACTCTTTGCTAATCCGTCAAATACTACGCGTAGCTTTCCTGTTGTGCTTTCTTGTTTAACCTAGCAGTGATGTGGTAGATAATAACCTTGTATATTATCTGATAATATTTTCGATATGTGACCCAAGTATTTATACTCTGCGATAAAGTTATTCTTCTCGAAGACCTGAGTTTCTTGCCAATCGTTTTTCTAATGCATGAAATCTTTTGGTTGCCATGCATAGAGAATCTCCCAAAGTATCCGTTGCAGAATTAAATGGCAGCCTTACAATAAAACGACCATCCTCGTCTCGCTGAGTGGCAGTTTTGAATTGTTCTTCACAAATCAATTCAACGGTATGCGTCGATAGATGTGTTGGCTGTTCTAATTTTCAAAATCGTAGTAATTGGTCATCCAATGTAGTCAATGATAAAATGCAAACAAAATTTATATGATTAAACTATTCATCCTAATCTCGTTCGTTGTACAATTTGGTATAATTTGGTCAATTGATAGTAATCGCCAAAAGAATTCTGCTCCCAAGAACATATCAATCTCTCCAGGTCTGTTGAAGTCAAGGTCAACTTCTTTTTTGGTATGTTAAAGTTTGTTTTGTATAACTTTATCTCTGGGTGCCTCTGAGTGATGTTTGGAATAATTAGAAACTCCAATTGCTGGAGATAATTTTTAGTTAATGAATTAATTTGTGTCGACACTCAATGTTTAATGTTTGTTAAGGAATTTCCTGTTCCGTTCAAAGCAAGATTTATTTTAGTTTTCTCCAAGCAAAGTTGATTTGCCAACGATTTCGTAACAAAGTTTAATGGTGAACCATTGTCTAACAATGCTCGACATAGATGAAAATGTTCCGTTTTATCCCTAATCTCGACAATAGCAGTTGCTAGTAGAACATATCCACTATTCATCTGCGTTGTTGTGTATAAGAAGTACTGGGAATTTGGAGATCGTCGTGCGTTGACTTAGTTGATTCTTGGTATTAAGCTTTTTATGGCAACGTCTACAACTGCCGGAACTGCAGTTCTTTGTGTAGTAGTCCGATAATTTATAAAATTTACTAAATCCTTCAATTCAGGAGAGTAACATTTTGCAACAGTTGAAATTCTTGCGACTTATCTTTTGTAGTTGTATCTACTTTTGATGTAGATAAATACATCAACAATGTGTCTTTTGATGGTTCTTCAATGGTTTCCAAGGATCTGACGTTTTTTGTGAATTCATTTACTTGCTGCCTGATGGACCATGCTGAGTCCAATTCCACCTTGTTTAATGTAAATAGTTTTTGAAAATGTTTTTTAATTATTACTTTTTGTTTTCGCCTGGCCACTTTAACACGAACAAAGGTAGTGAAACTTTTGGACATTGTTTTTTGCATTATTTTGATCCACCATGGATGCAAAACTGTCATTAAAGCTTATCCAATCTTCTAAGTTGCCATTGAATTTAGGCAAATATATGGTCGGCAGTTTTACCTACTACTGTGAGTCGGTTGGCTGGTTACTTTGAACGCCTGGAGAGAACGACTGTGCCGTAACAGTCAATGAGATGGACCGTATAATTATTGTTTGCTTCTTCTTCAATGTTACTAGATCAGCCATGATAGAAATTAGATTAGATCCGGTTCAAAGGACCAACATTGTTAAAGCGAGTTGTATTGAAAACGAGATTTCTTAACTCTTGCTATTCCTCGATAAAGAGAATAACTAGTCACAGCTACTCAGTTCACCGTGAGCTAATTACTCCCTTTTATGATTGTCAGTGTTATGAATGTTGACGTACTTGTGTGACACCAGAATAAGAACACTTGTAACACGTGTAAAATAAGGCTTGTTTAATAAATAACTTGCATTTCATTTATATACAATAATAAGAAGATGGTAGGGATGAAAACAGGGATGAAAACGTGTTACATGGTTTTACCGGATTATGAAATTTTAGAAATTGAAAATGGGCAGTAGTTGGTTGATTTAAAATGGATTATGGGATAAGGTGAGTTTGGAGAACGAATGGCCAGGTGCGATAATGAACCACGGCGTGACGATTCCATTTGTAATGGCAATTTGCCCTTGCTTTTTTAAATTCCCAGAACACACTCCGTCGGAGAAAGGTGGAAGAGATTGCGATTAAAGGAAAAAGAAGAAGGAACAAGAGAAAGAAGTAATAATTGGCAAATCGTTTTTCAATTGAGTAAAAGAAGCAGCAAAAACTGCTAAAAAAGCTATAATAAACAAAATAGAGATAACACAAATAAATTGGAGAACATTTCCGAGTTTTCGGAGAAAGATAAATCTAGTCCTTATAGAAAAGAAGAAGGGGAATGAAAGTGTGAACAATAGCGGTATTTGCTAACGACTTTTGTAGGAAGTGATATAATCATAAAAATACTAGTAAAATGGTTAGAGTTGGCAATTGATATAATAAAGAGATGGATGAGAAGTAAAAGGGCTAGATTTAATTTAGATGAATTTATAACAATATAAGAGAAAATTAAATATCTTGAAGTAATACTCAGAACAACGCGATAATGGGGATAGGAGAAATATGGAAAATAGAGAAAAAGCTTAGTAAAACATTAGAAGTAATAGCGGCAACACTCCTCCCTTAATGTGGAAGCAAAGTTATATACATAAAAAATAAATAAAATAGCTACTAAAGTGGGCAAGAGAAAATATTATATATTAAAAAAAAATAGAAGAAATAGAGAAGACAACTATTACTAGTGAAAAAATTGATAATAATTAAACTTAAGCCTTGTTATTATAGAACACAAATACTGGAAACTTTGAAAAAAAATATTTTCAAAAAATAAATCAAATGATAAATGAAGAAAAGTGTATATCCCTTCTAAGAAGACGCTCACGACCACACGCAAATAGAATGCGAAACGTGTTTTGATTGATTGGCAAAACTACAATTATTAATTCTCGAGAGATAAAAACAAACGGAGAGCATGAAAAAGGAAAGATAAATACATGAAAATAAAATAAAATACTTTTAAATCATAACAATAACTAATTGTGTCTTGATGTTGATATATAGTAAAACTTTAGTGAAGTGTAAGAAATAATCAAAGATAAGTTTACAAATAGAGATTGGTGGGAATTGCACCAATTGGAATACGAATATTGTAAATAATAATAATTTACATTTTAAATGTTTATATGGAGTCTGACTTGAAATTAGAATTTTATAATTATTAAATAATTACTATGCAATTACTTAATTTTGAAATAAATGTTCAACTCGAGTGGGGATCAAACCCACGCAAAAGTTATTCTCTGTTGTTGGCAATGAATCAAATAAACCTCTAAAGTGATAGATATTTTGCAACTCCAATAATAACGAAGTTAACAATGGTAAACATATAACACCCTGTATATTTTATGAACAAGTTGATATTGTCTTTTTGTTCTTTAAAACAATAAAACAAGCAGTAATGGCGTCAAATAAATGTTAATAGTGTTTTTATATCCACAGCAGGTATAGGTGGTGGGCACTACAAAAACTGTGTTCTAACCTGGAAAAGTTCTAACTTTGAGGGTCAATTTTTCAGGTTACATTTCATTGAATTTTTATAAGCTTTTTATAAAGTTTTATGTCATTCAGTCAGTCATTCACAGGATTACAATATTTATAAAAATATTTTTTAAATTTTAAAATCACAAAAATTTTGACTTGCATCCTATGTTTAGATATTTACACATAGTTTATTTTTTTAAATGACTTGCACGTGCATTTATTCGATTAACTTTTGCTTATATTTTTTAATAACAAACAAAGAAATGCGACTAATTGACTAATATAACTACAAACACTAAACAAGCAAAACAAAATCATTATTTTGTTTTAGCTTTTAAATTATAATTATTAACAATTTTATCAATAAATTAATATTAAGCAATTAATAAATAATGGTTTTGATACTAAAAAAGTATTCAATATTTACTAAATTCTTTTTAGAATGTCAATGTATTAATTTTTTTATGTAAAAATTTTAGAGTATATAAATAATAAGTTTAAGAATCTAATAATTTTGAATTTAAACAGTATTTTATTAAAATAAGTAAAATTATAAATTTCATAAGAAAATCATTAGCAGCAGACGAATGTACATTCAACTTTCTGTGAAACAAAGAAGACACTAAAATGCAAATGGCGTTCTCCAACTGAAATTTTAAATAAAGAATGGTTGGCAGCTTAAATGAAAATACTATAATTTTAATGCGATTCCGCACCCTAATTTTAATTTTAGATTGCGTTTCGATTTTAGGTAATTGGAATATTGAATATGAAATATTGAAAAAGAATCGTCGTCAATATATAACTGTTAAAAAAAACTAAGAGGAAGGAAATGTGTAAAACATTATACATGTGTATGTGCAGTAAACTAGGGATCAACACGTGCGTTACATTTCAGTGCCGAACATCCCCGGCACACAGCGTTATCCCGCCGCCCGGTAACTCTGTATTTGAAATAGGGATGAATATATTTATAGATTTTTAGGTTTTAATGCTGTAAAAATGTAATAATGAGAGGTCCTGCGTTGCGCAGAATTAGTGAATTTAAAAGTTAGGCGTGGTTTTGCAGGAACTAAACAGCAGGATATGCAGATGTGGAGTATTGACGTTTCTATTTCAGATTTAATTATGTATGCTCTCTTTTTTTACTTGTTTACTTTGTTTGGATACATCTCTCTAAAGCGGTCCAACCCCGCACCACCCCTCAGCAGCCGCCCTTCTCGCCGCCCCTCGCGAGCCCCGCTGAAGGGCGCAGCTCCTTTTTATAAATTTTATATTTTATATTATCGTATTTAAAAACGTTCACCTTGTTTTCATTTTTATATGTATTACCTTCCCTACATTTTTTTAACGGAGGTGGAATTATCCAGAGAGAGAGAGAAAGAGTGTATATTAAAAATATGCCATTTGCGTTTATCCTAGCTCGGCTATATAAAAATATACTTTCTTCTCATATTGATATATAAAAAGCGGCATTATTATTTTTTATGTCGTGGGGAGAGCTGGGGCGAATTAATATTTAATTATTATTCGTATGCGAATGCCAAAAAATCGAGTGACGGATGAATTTTTCTCGCGGCAATATCCCAAAAAGCATTCAAACGCACGCCATAAATTATTTCGCGAAGGACACAATGTATAATATTTTTTCAACTGGAATTATTTATTGTTACTAGGAGATCGTACAAAATGATCATAATGGATCACGACTTCCTGAAAATGTTTCACATTTTTGCTTGGAATATGTTCATTGTTCTAATTTTTTCGACATTTTCAAAATTGTGTGGATATGTCAAGTAATACGAATATATAAGTAACACAATTTTGTTACAATTTTCATTTTTTAAAGCATTTAACAGTACAAAGACTTATAAATCTTATATTTTGCAAATTATTACTAATATTTGTATATTATTAATCCATTTTTAAGGGAAATGAAAAGATCGCATTAAGTATGAAACAAAAAAATAGTAATGTTTTTCAAATTTTCCGTTTGAAAATAGAAGTATTAATAATTTATTTCTTAAAAGTTGCTGGAATATGCCAGTGATTTTAAAATTTTAAAATTCAAGTATTTGTCGTGTGATTAATAAAAGATTGATAAGTATTTCCCACGTTTTGCCTATTAAATTTTTCTAGGTGTAGGTATAGGTTAAGTAGTAACAAAATTACACATTTAATGTTTTTGATGTAGATGTAGCTAAATAGAAAATCGTATATTACAAAACCAACCCCAATTTAATTAAAAAAATATTTGTAAAATTCTACAGTCATATAAATTAAATGTTTAAAGTAAAATTTGTTCTTTGCCTAAGAGTATAAAAGTTGATAAAGAAATTCTTATCCTATAGCTCAATAAGTTATTAATAACATTTAAAATTATATGACTCACATATATTTGTTTTTTTTACATCTTTTAGTATTGTCTATCTATATATAGAGCTAGGACGTATATGCGTAAAAAACTGCAAAATAAGAGCATTTAAAAAATAGTCAAATAAACATTACAATAAGCATAAATATTTTTATTTTTCATTATGAACAAACTAAAAAACTAAAAAGGACCTTCTGTTTTCTCTCACTAAGTTCTTATATGTCGAAAAGTTTCTTGCAACATCTACAAATTTTATTGGTACGTATTTAAACTTTGGTATTATTGATTTATCAATTAATGATTTCATCTGATGTTTTTCGATTTATTACTTTAGC
The DNA here is from genome assembly GCA_030264575.1 of Tachinus sp. AB-2021. Classification (NCBI taxonomy): domain Eukaryota; kingdom Metazoa; phylum Arthropoda; class Insecta; order Coleoptera; family Staphylinidae; genus Tachinus; species Tachinus sp. AB-2021. Next base: position 14,819 of record JARJEC010142316.1, on the reverse strand, counting down.
ATTCTTTCCAAATATTAAAAATCATTTTTTAAAAGATCTTTGCTTATTTTTTTCATTGTACATTTTTTCACTACAACACATTTAACAGAAGCATTTATGAAATCGGAAATAAAAATCAAAAAATCATTTGCTTTACTTTCTTATGATTTGTGTAGATATATATTTAAAATTGATATGTATATAATATTAAAAAAAATCATAACGCATATAAATTCTTGCTCTACTTATATACTTTAGTTATGTTCAGCAATAAGTTTTTAAGTATGATTATATTTAATTATTAAATGGGTCACTATTTTGGTCCCATTCTCATGAAATATGCAATGTGTAGTAAGAAAAGCGTAGTCCTGTTGATATCACTAACCAAAGTATTGTGTTCCAGCAGTCTGGAAACGGATGATAGTTTTTTAAAAGATTAAGGTCCAACATTTTTTTAGCAACTTCAAATCACACTTTTATTAAATTTTAGCGCTCTCCTTCATTTCTTCAATTTGGTTACCAGTTCTAATAATTTAGTTTAAAAAAACTAATGTATTTGTAATTACGATTAGACAAATCTTAGATAATTTATAACAAATATACTTTGAATGTATAATATTTTAAATTGTGTAATATTTTGTTAGATAAAATATCTAAACTTTATATAAGTAAACAACGATTTGGTTATGGCAAAACTCAAACAAGTATATTTAAATAAATTTATAAAATATATGAGCTACTTTTGTGGTTTTATTTCTATTCTATCAAAATTTCAATTATTGTGTACTCACTCTTAACAAATTTTCAATTATTCTGTATAGACATCTCTGGCATGTAATGTTAAATGCACAGTTTTGGAACAATGGCTTAATAGACCAGGTAAAAATTAATTTAATATATTTAATAAATTTTACCTTTGAAAGTTGATAAAAAACAAATTTTACCTAAAAGAATTTTATTTCAGTTAAAAAAATAAATGATTTAGAGTTAACTTGTTATTATCAGTTAAGACAAATGCGAGTCATACGTATAGAAAACGGTGTAAACATTGTTGTAGGTGCAAGTATCCCGCACTTTACACATTTTGAAATCCAATTTATTTGTTCGGTGAAAACAGAATGAAACTAAATTGCAATTTGGAAGTAAATTTTCAAAAAATATTTATCTAATAAGTGGGCATCCAGAGCCTTCCTTTGCTGACGACTATTTTGTCAAGCTAAAGAAAAAAAAGAAAGGAAATTGACTGACCTTAAATCATGGAAATAATTTAATATTTCTATATTATAATTTTAGTTAAAGCCACGATTGATTAATTATTAATATTATTATTTTTTTAGATAATAGAATTTAAATATTATAAAAAAATTTTATTTGTTATTTTTATTATTTGTACGCTTTATTTTGTTTTTTATTGTTTTTTTTGTATGCATTTTATGAATTATAAAAACTTAATTTTTATTATTTGTTAAAAATAATCGGATCCGCTTGGATGCGTTGAAATAGCAAAACTTTCCGACGGAAACCGCATCTTTCGAATATTGGCTGGATCCGCCAGATACCGGATCTGGGTCCGGTTCCGGCGGTTTACCAATTAATATGCATAAAAAAGTTTTTCAAAATTGTTTAAAAAAATGGGTAATTAACCCAAATTGTATTTAAAAGATGGACAACAAAGGAAAAACAAACTTTTAAAAAAGTAGAATCTCACTGGAGACACTCGATATTATATCTTAGGAATTAAAAATTTATTTAATACTCCTCGAACACACGAATTTTTGCTTATTCAAATATTAATTATGCAGTTTCATTAAGTATATTTTTATATAATGTTTTTAGAGAAAATGGAATGCACGACTCATAGGACTTGTGAAACAAAATTTATTAATACTTCATCTCTTGTAGACGTTTCGGAGATTACCAGGGTCTTCTTCAGTATTGAAATTACAATTAATATAATAAATGTATGTTATTATTCATTATTTTTTATATAAACGTCTACAATAGATAAAATATAAATAAATTTTGTTTGGCAAGTCCTATGAACCGTGAATTATTCCCTTTTCTCTATCTATTGAAATACCTTGAATATTTCCCGTTTTAATAATGTTTTTAGTTTATTTTTAATAATGAAACATTTACAATTTATTGTTAATCTATATAAAATTTTAATATACTTTGCTTTTGATTACTCTCAATAAAATTTTTGAAAACTAATAGTTCACGGAATAACAAATTACACGTTGAAAGGTGATAACGCATATCAGCAGCGAATTCGAGAAACAACGGCTTACAAAATAAATGGCTGAAGTCTAAAAGACATAAGATTGCCCAATGATACGAAAGCAGTATAAATCCTTAAACAAAACGTGCACAATCTGTTATCATTCCTACTAAGTAATTATTAAAGAACTTGAGAGCATGATAATAATAATATGTATCTATATTTAGATCTAAAGTTTCATAAATGCTCTGATGATTATAATATTAAATTGACTAGAAGTTTTTAGACAAGTACTACCTTTTATTATTGATTAATAATGTTTATAATATTTACCGGAAAGTGTTTTTGAAATTTGAATATTTTAATAACTCAGGTCCAGATAATAGACTTAATTCAAATAAAAAATGTACATTTTGTGTATTTATGTAATTTATTTCAAAGATTAAGGTTGCTTTATGATGTTTAAAGAAAATAAAATGAATATATTTTTAATAAGTATAATTTTAATCTTAAACAGGATTTAAAAATAATGTAGCTTTCCAGTAGCTAAATGTTAAGTTATACCGTGTGTTCAGTTTCAAACATGGGGATTCACAAGATGTTATACGTTTTTGTAAATACTTGCTTACCAAATCAACTTGCAGATAAGATAATAGATTTCTAAATGTTGTTCCCTGCGAATTAGCCGTAACTACAATTTGTCAATATTTCAATTATTCTCAATCATATTGTTGAAATGAGGGTCGACAGTCAGCTAGAGGGAAAAGCGTGAGATGATTCACAATTGTGAAAAATGAATTTTATTAATATTATTAATATAATTATTAATAAAAACATATGGATTACCAGGCAATTACCACTGAACACGTTACAAATACTATAAATAAAACCTATAATTGGAAGTCACCTAGTGCAGACATGATACATAATTATTATTATAAACACTTTACATGTACAGACTATTATTTAGCAATACACTTAGCAAATTTTTATAATAAGTGGAAAATTGAGAACACAAAATTAGTATTTAAATGAACATGATGAAATTGAAGCTTTAGATATGACAAACACATACAAATATCTTGGCTTTGAACAATCTAAACATATACAACACAAACACATTAAAACAAAATTGATAAACGATTTTTGTAAACGGATGACAAATTTAATGAAAACTAAACTAACAGTAAAATTCTTGTTTCAAGCAATAAACACATTTGCAATTCCATCGCTAACATACTCTTTTGGCATAATACGATGGACAAATACAGATTTACAATATCTACAAACAAAAATTAACACAACAGTAACTAAACATCAAAATCATCACCCAAAATTAGCAGTACAAAGACTAACACTACCGCGTAACAACACTATTCATAAATTGTGAAACTATTTTTATTCAAAACAAGAAACTTTCACTTTTACACAACGCTTCTATATTAGCAGACAAAAACTACACACCTTTGGATCTCAACAACGTAAACAGACAAACAGAGACGGACAACAATCACCATAATGATAACTTTATTATGGTTGCAAAAAGCCTTACATGGAAGATATCCTAACGAAGTTGATCATACACATGTCGACATGCACATCATGGCTGACAACTTCTGAATTATATCTTGAAACGGAAGGCTTTATAATTGCTATCCAGGATCAAGTTATACACACTAAGAACTACAGAAAATACATAACATACAGCATATTCACTTATCACACAAAGTGATTATATACACCGACACGATCATGTTGGCAATATCTTACATCAGAAAGTGGCATACAAACATAAACTAATTGACATTACACAACCATACTACAAATACACACCAGATACCATTTTAGAAAACGAAACACATATTGCGACCGCGCAATTATTACTGACAGAACAATACACCATAACAGGCCGGACATTACATTAATTTACAAATTAAACAAAATTACGTACTTAATATACATTCCGGTTCCCAATACCCAGAACTTATAAAACACAGACAGAAAAAATGACAAAATTTACAAAACTTGCAATTGAAGTAAAAGGCATGTGGAGAAAAGTATACAAAGTAATTATTGAACAGATCTGCCTCAGGTTTAATACCAAAAAAAAATTGCATGACAATTTAAAGACTTTAGAACTACCACAGTACATACATTGAGTTGCAAAAAGCAGTTTTACTCAACACATATCAGATTGTATGTAAATTTCTTAATGAAGACACCACATATCATGCAACATACAAATATAATCACAACACATACAAAACACAACAATATTAAATATATTTCTTGTTTATACCAAATTGTTATGTTTTTGTCTCTAGTAAAAACTGTGTATATTTATGAAATAAAGAATAATATTAATATAATGCATACTTGAGATTTGCCTACACTAACGTACACAGAAATTTGCTCTACACTTTACATTGGTTGCATGCTTACTGTGGCCAAATCAAGTTTTTCAACATTTTAATATAACAATTATTTATACATTGTATAACCAATAAATAATCATTTGCTCATATCTCTTCCGATTCTGCAGAAAAGTTAGCACATGATCAATGTTGTTAACAAATTTTTGAATATTTGCAGAATGTATGGGATTGTTATCAAATTTAATGGCAAACAAATTTCTTACTTGGCGCAAACATCATAACATCATTATAAACATCATATAAGTAATATATTTATTTTTGAATTGAAATTATACAATATAGACAAATTTAAATTTAATATGTTTTATACGGGGTATTTTTTTCAAAAATATGCACCTTGGATATCACAGAAAATTGGAATAAAACAAAAAAATCCCGGTACACGTCAATTTCTATTTCGAGGGAGACGTCTTTTGGCATATAGTTGATATGTGTGTTGCTTTCCCTTTCCCCTTCTACAAGTACATTTCAAAATTTTTAAATAGGATGACCCACTTTGTTATACCTCATTTCAAAGGCTTTATATATTAGTTAACTAAAGCTCTTTTTGTACAATAAAATTATGAAAACGACAAAAAACATTGTATAAAGTTAAAAAATGTCAAAAAAATGTAATAAAAAAACGACAAGAATAGTTATTTGTCCATCAAAGCTAGAAAGTGCTGATTTTCTGAACAAGTCTAAAAGTGGCGTAAAGTTAGAGTAGCGAGTAATGTAAGCATCATCAATTGATATTTTATTGTAATTTTTTACCAAATTGTTGGGTACGGTTACACAGGGTGTATACCAAATCCGAAGCATAAATTAAGGTGGTTTTCTTGGAACTTAAGAATGATATAGCGTTTCTTTTTATTAAAAACCTGGCTTGTTAAGTGCTTTTTCGGCGCAATTGTAGCAAAGCATGAATAAAGATCAGACGGTGGTAAAATTATCTGAGGTGGATATAAGAAACTAGTACAGACTGTGGCGCTTGTAGTGTGAAAGGGAATTTAGAACTAAATAATAGCCAATGGGTTAGCTATTACATGTTCATAATAGAATTTTTTTTACATTTTAGTTTTTTTTTTAAATTTCAAAACGTAAGTTAATATCGGGTTCAATAAATATTGAAAACTGTTTGCAACATTTTGTTTAACATTGTACACTATCAGTATATGTTTAAGTAAAAATACAAATAATATATTTAAAAATTTATTTATTTGATTTAATTTTTATATTTTTGTTTAATTTATTAACTACGTCTACAGTTTAACATTTTTTTTTAAACAAATATTTTATTTTAAATAGCACATACTTATATGATTTTTTTATTAGCATTTTGCAAATTTAATATTCAAGTTTATTATAAATCAAACAAAAATGGACAAAAATATCAAATTATACAAAATAAAAAATACACAATTAAAAAGAAAACAAACAAAAATTAATGGACAATGAACAAAATATCACGATATAAAATATCAAAAATAAACGACTCAAAACAAAATATAATAATATAACACTAACATTTGAACTTCGACTTCATTTAATAAAATAGAATAGCGCATTTTGCAAAAAATAAATCCAAGCATACATATATTTATGTAAGTAATCCGTGCTTTATTAATAAATGAAAAAATCTGAAACTTTCAGATTTGATTCTATCTATACCTGTATTAAAAACTGTACATTATAACTCAAATTACGTGTGATTTTGTTGACTATTGTATCTGTATATAAACAATATAGAAATTATCTATTATATCTGTATTGAAATTATTGTAAATAAATAATCGTATAAAGGTTTGATTTTAATTGGCTTATTTAAGCATGTACAATAGGCAGTCACTTCCTTTGTGGCAAGGATCACACGCTTTTGTATTTAATTGGTAAAATGTTAAAATAAAGAAATTTAACAAAGCTAGCTCTACGTTGTATTATTTCAAATACCATATAGCTTCGCTGGGTCAATGGAAGGTAACAACATTAATTTAATATTTACATATTATTTTTACATAATAAAATTACATCCAATGTTTATATTTTTAAACATGAATTATAAATAATTTTGCAGTTGTTTGCCCCCACGCACATGAAAATAAAATAATAAAGGGTATTTTATAATGAAATGTTTATAAATTATACATTAGCAACAAAGTAAATCTTCTTTACAATTAAATATGCACAAAAGCACATTTATAAATGCAGTTATAAGAAAATTGATGGGTCACTAACGTTTTTTCGTCTCGGATAACTGAATTATTGTAAACAACATACAATTCTCTTCTCAATTTTCTCTAAACGGTACACTTTTAGAGCTACGTAAAATAAATGGGGTGTACAATAATAATCATTACGAACTGTTATTAAACCAATAAAATAAAATTCATTTATAATAAATATCTAATCAATTTTCTAGAAATCTTTTCACAAATAATAAAAGCTGTGTATGTTTATTATACCACTATAGGTAGTGAACAAAATATAGTTTGTTAATAAGATAAGTTAAATAAAATATCTTTCTTATTATATTTGTTTTAATTTTTATAATTTTCAGAATAAACATTATACAATTCCACTATATTAGGACAAATATTGAATATATTTTCAGAATAAAAAATAACACGTTAAAATTGGAACTGTTCATTATATCTTTTGATAATCTTAAAACAAGCTTTTGTTTAGTTTGTGGAACCACTATAATGTTAGATAGTTAATATGCCCATGTATAAAAGGTTGATTTTCTGTCAAATCTGTAGTTTTTTTTAAACAAAAAGCACATCTTTGATCTTGATAAATCTAATACAAAATATAAATGAAAAAAAAAACATATAAAGCTAGCCAGCTATCCAATAAGAGATCAATTAGAACATTTAGAACCCACTACCAGGATCCCACAAAAGATAAAGAAAAAATCCAAAATGGATTCCTAATATAACCGAACAATGTGTGGAGAAGATGCGAAGAGATATGCCTAATAAAACTAAAACAAAGTACTCAATATAAAGTATTGAATATGAGTCGAGTCAAACTGCTAAAGCATACAGAACTACTAATGACTGGACACTAATGTAACGCACGTTTATTGATTCGCAAACAAAAAGATCTGTCATGCCACAAATCACACAAAACTTAACAGGGCCAACCGAAAATTATCGAAAGGAAGTATCGCATATAAGTCAAAAGAAACTGCAAAGGCTTACAATACTAATTTTCAGACACTGCAATTTTACATGCACAAATTAGGCATAGAAAAAGATTCCCTATGCTGCCAATGTTTGGAGGTCAAAAAACCTCTGCATCGGATACGGTGTGAATGCAAACATAAAACAGATCAATTTAAGAAAAGCAGAAAAAATAACTCGCAAGGTTTTAAATTTTTTCTTTCTAAGCAAAATGATCGCTTTTTAAAGAATTTGTAGCAGTGGACAAAACTTGAATTCTTGTGGTATTGCTCAAGCTCTTTATTATTTTTTTTCAAGAAAAACTTTTTTGTTTCAGAGATAATTTACTTATATTTAAGTTTACTAGTGATTACCATCCATCAGCTGGGTTTTTGAATCCTCATAATTTTAGCTGAATCAATTTTTTTTAAAGAAGTAAAACGATTTTTTAATATATAAATAACCTTTATTAGTTCAACTGATCACTACAAATCAGTTAAATTTCTGCACATCACACACAGCCAACTTAATTTTGATTTAGTTTAACACTTGTGAAAAAGTCTAGATGACATATAATATATAATTTTTTTATTATACATTTTTATACCATACTAAAAGTTGTGCTTGCGATAATATCCAAATAGATTTTTCAAACATACCAAATTATATCAGATTTTTTTTTCAAATATTTGCATATTATGGCTTATATTTCATTTTTAAATATATTTGTGTTTATAGAATTAGTAAAATAAAAAAAACAATATCAGCCTCTTATTTAGATTTTCTTTTAATTGTTAATGTCTAATTTAAAAAAAATTTATAATGTTTATGTTTTTGGTTTTTAATTTTAATGATATGTTAAAATACTTTCAATAGCTTGTGTAAACTAACGTAACCTTATGAATAAACCACCTTCCTAAAAACAAATAAAATATTCTTGTTATTAAAGTATTTAGATAAAAACCATATTATATGAACACTTGGCTACGTAGAATCTGAGTCAGTATCTATTAAACCTTTTTTGAATCAATTATACACTCTAGAAATATTCCAGGATTAAACTAATCCACCTAGTGCAGTAGTCAAGAATCTTTGGTTCGCACATTTTAAAAAGTAGGTATAGCAAACTTTTTATAACGTGCAAAATTGTTAATACTTTTAAAAAATCAAAGCAGCAACACTGGCAACACAGATTTTTAAGACATAAATTGGCCAAAAATGCTGTGGATTCATCTATATTGCAATTTCAAATGCTTGCTGATGTCATTCCCTTATTTATTTCAGAAATTCCTTTTAAGGTACCATAAGCATTATCTCCTATTTTGTTGCAACAGTTTTAGCTATTTTGGTCGTCGTTTTAACCACTTCTTTTGGACAACTTTTTTTAGTAGCTGTTTAAATGAAATAAATCCACAAGAAACCGTTTTTTAATGAATAAAAACATATTGATAATTGGAGGTTGTCTTCTCTATTTTGATTTTTAACCACCTAGAAATTATTTGTCTGTACAGTTTTCCTATAAAATTTAACAAATACTATGGTTTAGTTTTTGTAGGTTAATTATTAATATCAGTTTTGCTTCTTTTTACGGTTACCATGACTTACAGGGAGTTCCTTTGAGTTGACTATAGTGGCAAACAATAGCAAAAAACATTCCCATTTTAACAACAACGCGACTTTATTTGTAACAACCGGGTCTACACAAACGTAGTCGTGACTGATGAGTAGTCTAACATTGTCGTAAATGGAAACTTTCAGACCATGCCACCACGACACGGATTCTCGCCGCTAGCATCAACTGAATCTTCTTTTGCACGACTAGGATTGTGTCTGTCCGGTGTCGAGTCTGATAAAACTTGCTATTAGGTTTGTATTTGGTTTTAATAACGCAAACTTTTTTAGCAAATTACATAAGAGTTAAAAAAGATTTTTTTATTAAAAGCGAAACGAATACTAACGTAATAGCAGTTTTTGTATTAAGACTCAACCTAGTAGTTTGAAAGGAGTCTTTAATTTGAAATATGTTATATATTGGTTATCTAATATTATACATGTGATGATAGTAGATTTTTTATATTTTTTAATAATCATGTAATAATGGTTTGGTATGAATTATATAGAAATTTAGTTAACATTAATATTTTTAATTAAACTTCCTCTTAATGTTGTTATAAATACAAAGAAAATTAAAAATATTGTCATAAAAATAAAAATATTAAAAACTGATCAGATCATTTATGTATTATAATATACATTATATATATATATATATATATATATATATATATATATATTATATATAAAATAAATTATTTTAATTGTAGAATGGAATAAGAACATCTTTTAGTTTATTTTTTACTATACAAAATATTCGTATTTATTTTCTCAGCTTAAAGAAAAAAATAAATAATAAATGAAATAAATAAAAATATAAGGAGGAAAAGTAGAACTTCAATCAATATTTACGGGCAGAATATAAGTGACATCCTTTTTCCAAATCAATGCTACTAAATTTTAACGATGCATACTTCAGTTTGGTATACAACAAAGAGAAAACGTCAATAATCTTAGTCATATAATACAGATATTATTATATTAACAATACCCACTCTCGGGAAATAATTCAGAAGCCAACAGTGTTATGATAATATACATTCATTTTGTAAGATGTTATTGTTTTATATATTTTGTTTTTAAATATCTTACAACAATGATGAAAAGCAAACATTGAAAGAAAATGTGAATGTTGTTTATTTAAGAAAAATAACCGGTATAATAGAAAATTGTATAATTTTTATTATTACTTTAAAACATATGTATTTAAATTTTTGTTTGTTTAATAATTGATTATTTTGTTATTATTATAATTATAATAAATTATTTAATTTTAGTACATAAAAATATTGAAAAAATGTATCATGTTTGGGAATTAAAATTTAGGTACTTAATTACAAAGTATTAATTAGAATTATTATTTCACGTGCGACAAATACTGATTAATACTTAATTAATATTGGAATTGAAAAGTGAGAAGACAATTGGTTACTTCTGCTGGAATAGCCGTTTGATAAAGTAATTCATCCTCCCTGTATATGAAATAGGGGAATTCGCGAAAGCCCTGGTGGGGATAGGTAGGTTAGTAGAGAAATGGGGATGGAGAGGGGCGGCAGGGGCCTTCGACATTGTGCAGGAAGGGTCGGGGTAAATGTAAACTGCGGGAAGTCCCGGGGCGGAAGTGCTCCTCCATAGAGCGGGGCCACGGAGGGGTTTGGAGGGGTTAGCGGAGCAGCAGCCTGTTGAAATAAAATCCACATTTTAAAGCATATTCATATTGATCGAACTTTTTAACACCGGGGTCCCGCGTTTCTATCATCAGCATCGCGCTACTAGGTACTCATTTCGTTAGTTAGCAACCCCCTGGATCGGGCACCGTTTTTAGCTCGCGCGAATTACGTATATATACAACTGATGCTGCGCATCTTGTTTTTGAGCGTATTTTGAGCACAACAGGTATCTGTGGCGGCATACGAGGGCATTTCCTCGCACACGTCACGGAAAACGGAAACATGTAATACATTTTTTCTTCTTCCTTCTTAGAGAAATTCAATATGCGTCCTCTTAACAAGGATCAACCCCATTTTCTTATCGTTATCCATGTCCTTTTTAAAATTCAAGAGTTTATATTTGAAACGCATCATATATATATATATATATATATATATATATATATATGTATATAATGCCCATCTTCATATCTATTGAAAATGCCAGTTGGCGCTTCATGATTCTCAGCTACATATGACTAAATACTTAATGGAAATATAGCATTAGGCACTATGTTCAATCTGCTACTAACAAATTTTAGGAAAAAATTAAAGATCACAACCTATATTTGTTGTTAAGAATGAACAAAACAAAAATATTTAAACAGAAACTTACAGAAAAAATATCCCAATAACTTAAACTACGAAAATCTAGTCAAATTCAAGACTTTCTTTCGAATTGCGACTTCTCAAAGAATTTTACACTCCCTACTTCTATAATGTCTAAAAATCAATGCTTTACACATGCCATGATTCTGTGCACATACATCCACTCTTAGTAACATTTAAATCTGTTATTTTCAATAGTTGTTTTCACTATTTGACACTTTAAAAAAAAATTAATAATAGGTTCAACTTTCCTTTATCTTTCCCAACTATATAATTGATAAATGAAAACCACAAAATTACCATAATTATTAATTTCAACTTAATCATCACTGCAAACATTATAAAGCCATTTTTTTCTAATTAGTATTAATCGGTTAAACATGGTAATCTAAAGGTTTTAGAATCACATTACAATGTTTTACCATTTTATTTTGAGATTATATCACATAATATCCCATTATATTAATAAAAATGTTTATTACTAATTCAGCCGATTAAGAACTAATAAACGTTGCTTCACAGATGCTAACATTGTCAATACCTTTTAAAAATACTTTTTCCTTTTTAATTTTTAATTTTAACTGTTTTGATAAAGATAATCTAAGGAAGTAAAGTATTAGTACCAAGCATTCTACAAAGCAAAATATATTAAAACAGATGAAAAAGTAAGACGGTATTATTATCACTTATTTTACTATTTTAAATAACGGGAAAAAACTGTTTTAGGTAAAGATCTAAAAATATTGAAACAATTTGACAAATTGGTTTACTTTTACTATTATTTAAATCTACAAGTAGGCAGTACTTTCCACCAATAATATCCCTAGGCAATAATATTTTTTTTAGGTTGATTTCCCAAAACTTTAATTAATTAACTAATTAAGGGAAACTATAAACAATAATATGCATACCTAATTCAAATTGTGATTCATCTTAGCCTTCCAGCTACCTCTATTTCTGCAAATTCTAAGAAATAATTTGAAATAATAAGTTTTGAAAATTGTATCCTTATTACTTAATTTGCATTTTGTAAAAAGAAATCTAATTCCCATCACCTAGAAGGTAGACAATCGGGCGTTCTATTTATGATTTATGGACGTAAATAAAGCATTTGATTATGTCTGCCATTGCTCTTTAAGCTCCATTTACTTAACTTTTATATACACTTATATGCACATCTCCCCATATACAACATTAATTTTAGATATTTTGATTCAAAGTGTATATTACTTTTACAAATATTACTGGATCGTACCAACTTTTAGCAAATCTACTAAAAAGCCAACCCATTATTCCTTATCATAAAATGTTAAAAAATTCTCCTTTTATCTACTATAACCAATTAATCAGTTCTTCAAAAACTTGCAAACTCAAAATAACATTTGTGGCTTAATCGGAAGTAATATCAACTATGTTATGTAAATTGAAAAACTCTGTTTTTTATATTATTTCTATAAATGCCTTTATAAACTTCCATAAAATAATTTATAAAACTCATATGTCTAACGTGCGAATTTACAAAGATATTTAAAGTGAATCTTTAGAATATACAACGCTTGCCGTTTCTCCGTTAAATTTAAAGATAGGAAAATATTTATTAAACAAAATTATTTTAATTTTGCCAAAATTTATTAATAACTATTTATTTGATAAAGTGTATTGATACTCTGGATTACTGATGACAACTTAAAAATAAGTAATATACAAAATAATATAAAAATTCTTGCTTTGCTTATACGCTCATAACAGCTGTTCAAATCGTCTTCCTTAAACTTGTATACAAGTATAGCATTTGCAATCAATTAAATCATAAAGACTCGTTATTGTTCCACCGTTTGGATTAATTTTATTGAATCAAATGTTTATTTGATCAATAAATTAGTAATAAGTGTTTATTTTTACATCGTAAATTTGTTGCTGCAAATAACACAAAAGAAAAAATTCTAAGTCGGAAGATTTTGAGTGCCAAACAATAAAACCCCAGCAAAAAACCCAGCTTTCAGAAAAATGCCCGTGTTGCCACTGAACAACGTGCACTGGAACTGCGACATCGTCATGTTGAAACCATATATTTGGCGATCAAAAAGCGGACTACGTTAATTATTTTCAAAGAGTCTTTATTGACAAAATTTAGATAGCGGGCTGTATTTAGAGCAGTAAAACTTCTAATTTGAGTTTTCTGTTATAAATACTAGCCCAAGTGTTTACGGTACAATGTTGTTGAAATCGCGATTGACTAACAGCATGCAGATGGATTATCAAGATTGCATAAGTGGAAGTGTATAGCAAGTTGTTCCAACAAGCAACTGCAAAACTCTACACGCTGACTGTTAGTTCCTTTTTTAATACCTGGATACGTTGAATGCAGAAGTGATGTAAATTTTCACAATTTAGTTTTTGCCATACAAAGTTTTGGTAACAAAAAACTGCCTTGTAATGCGTCTAGTGCTTAGTGCAGAGTTATCCAATACTGCATCAGATGCGTGTATTTTCTTGTTGACAATATTTTTAGAATAATTAACTCGATTATTACGTAGAACAACAAATTAACTAGTTCCTGAGTCGTTAAAAAGTAGTGCCAAAAGCTTTGAGGGAAGGTTGACGTTTATTAGAAAATGTTTGGCAATACTCTCTTGAAGCTTGAATATTATATCCATCACGGTACCCATACTAAAAATTTGCATACTCATTATATTGTTTATAAATTCAAACAATTTCAATATTTTGAAATTTTTATTTCTAAATTTTAGTAGTATAAATATTTAAGTTTAAGCCTATACATACCTGATATTTGTTTTTACTGTTTTATAATTTTTTTTTAAGATCTATAATATATTATAGCTTACAAGGCTCACTCAAAACTAATAATAGACCTATAGTTAGTTATGTATCTAATGTATTGTACTTTAAAATAAGTAAATTGTGCTACAAATCCTAAAACCGTACATATTTTCATATTTGGCAAAACGAATGTAAAGTAAGTGAAAATAATTTTGTGGCTTATTTTCAATCCAACTAAGTAAATCTTTTACACCAACGGTATTCAAACGGTGCAGCGCACCCCATGTCAGGAAAAATAGACAAAAAGTTAGATGACAAAAAATAAATG